>OVAF01003716.1:0-11614 GCA_900406245.1 Odontarrhena argentea
ACTCAAGGCAACTCGTTGAGCTTTCTCAAGCCTAACAGCTTCTTCCCAGTCCTTCTGGTCATTAATAGCTTTGGTGATGACTATAGGGGTGGACCATTGTTTTCCTTGAAACAACATTTCGTTCCGCATTTTCCATATTCGCCAACCCAGATAAGGGAACAAAGGACTATGGTCTCGAGGGGTGTTATTTAAGGCTAAAATTTCGAGTACATTCTGAATAAGAGAGTTATGAATTATATGGTCACCTGAGAAATACGGTGTAGGAGAAAGGGCCCAAACTTCACGTGTAGCACGACACTGAAAAATGAGATGGTTTATATTAGTAATTAAATCACTGATTATACAATATCATAGATAAGATTAATAACGATTTGAGATTTTGATTTGTGAACATGCTTAAATATTTGTGGACAATGATTTTGCTTATTCACATCATCACATGCAAATTACTATTTTGCAAAGCAATCTTTTATTGTTTATTTGTTTACAATTTCATGAAATCGAGTATTCTTGTAGGTTAGATTATCCATACGTCAATTTTCAGATGTCATATCCATATATATATATTATTTTTTTGGTCTAGTTATACTGCGCCAGGTAATTCTTTATCAATCTTTTTTTTTTTTTTTTTGCAGTATCATGCTATTTTGTTTTATATATATAGTCATTTCACTAAAGGTCTCCTTTAAAAAAAATTATATTATGATATTTGTTTGATTTTCGGATTTTTGACAATGATTCACTTCTACTTGCCAACCAAAAATGAGTCTTCGTATAAGCTTGAGTCTCAGACTTCGTACAAACGAAGCATCAAAAGAACCTTCATTATTAATTTATGCCGAAAACAAGACACATGTTTTCTTGTATATATATTCACCCTAACATATATATATCTCCCTTTATATATTATATATAGATGGGTTTTGCTTCTTTTAACAGTTATATATGTTCGTGTATGATGTATGCACCACACTGAAACATTAGCCAAAATTGTTTCTATCGATCCATTACTGACTGGGTCAGGTTGGAGAAACTTCTTTAGGACTTAACAAAAGGAGAAAGAAAAAAAAAAAAAAAATGGTTTCAAAAGAAAAGAAAAGCTAAAGAGTAGTGAATAGAAAAGAAGGGTCGGGGTCACATGATGGTTGCTTTTTGTCATGACNATGATCTGTGACTATATGACTCACAAAAGCCAAAAGCTCTCGAATTCTTTTTTTTCCCTAAATTAAAATCATTCCTACTTTTGAATATTGCTTTGCTGTATGATGCACCACTCTTCTCTAAATGCCAAAATTTTCTTAATAATAATTAGCTCCCTAATAATTTATTCACCAACTCTAGTTATAATAATTAACTTCCATGTAATAGTACATGATAAAATTTGAGACAGACATTTTTTTGAGTGATTAAAATTAAGTTTCTAGTAACAAGACTTTTTGTAGTGGAAATAAGTTTATGTCACGATCAACAAAAGTATGTCACAACTTAGTCAATCATTTTCAATATTAATTAATTTCTGTTTTGTGATCACTTGGTCTGAAGCACTTGCTCTAGCTAGAGTCCGTGAACTAAAAGTATACTAACTAATATTAATAATAATAAAAATGTGTTTAGTCAACTTGATTAGACTTAAGCCATATTTACATCCAACTAGATTTTAATGTTTTTACGTATTTATATCTTTACATGATTCAAGTAAATTCCATGATTTAAGTTTATTTGAAAGAAGCATATATATGTCATGAGGTAATGCATAGTATTAATCTCATGTGGATACTTTATAGATAGCTAGGTCTCTCCGCTTTTGGCGCAGCTAGTTAGGCTATATTTCTTACTCTGAATAATTGTTTTGTGCGTATCATAATTTCGTTTTGTGAAATCCATTCGATTGCGGTAGATTTGAGGCATCATTGCCAACCAGATGCATGTGTGTTCAACTTTACCTTCATAATTTCGAATTCCTGAAAAGCATGCACTACTACTTCTCATTTCGAATTTCACCTAACTTGTAAGCAGGTTTCACTATTTCTGACTATAATTCAAATTAATACACACGATAAATTAATAATACAATTATATATGTTTAATGTTAGAGAATTTCAATTAGTTAATTTATCTACAGATATTTTATTTTATTTTAGTTTTATCCATAATGCATATGGTAGAAATTAGATAATGCTAGTGCGTACAATGTTTTTTGTTTGGTTAATCAGCTAGACCAATGTTATTTTAAACCAGTACGTACAATGGTTTACTGCCCATTTAATTTAATTAACTGAAAGTAGTTAAACCTAATACACAAAATATCATGTTAACATACGAACATGATTAAAATGTTATTGCTGTTGTTATAATGAGGCAGATCTATATGAATATTTTTGTGAACAGTGACATTGTGTCATTGACCATTGTTCATAACAGAACATAAAGAAATCTGACAATCACAGATACATTTGTTTCCACAAAAATCTATGTATATATGCTAGTTACTTGTAAATCTTCTTTTAAATAACCTAAAAGTAAAAACCTTTAGCATACGAGTTATTTAGCTAATTAATTATGTTTAAAAGTACCACTTTTCTCATTTGATTGATTTTATTGGGTATGCTAATTTTTTTTTTTTTTTGATGGCCTGACATGGCTGGTCATGCAAATAAAGAGAATATTAGTTGTACTTGTTCTTAATTATGAACTTTAGGTTGCAGACGTTTAAAAAAAAAACTTTAGGTTTGTATTATTATTATTAATTAATTAAGAGTTTCATTAGCGATTAAAATATTGAAATCTGAGGTTTATGCATAATCAATATAGTTATATAGATGAATCACGTATATGTTGCATGCACGTCACATACAGTAGTACCTTGGAGTTACTACAGTCATTAGATATATATTTCGAACATTTGATCAGCGTTTAACTGTCGCCGTATATATACAACTCAAGTGTGTTTACCTGCAAATTATCACGCATCATTATTTCCTTAATTAGTATCAGTAATTGAAAACTTACTATATGATAATTAATTCACCAAACTAAGGCTAAACTTTTTTCTCTTTTCTAAAGTAGCCAATAGGCTCTCTTTATTGTTCTTTTGTGGTGACACGAAGGCCCCATCCTCAATTATTATTCTTGATTTTTTTTTCTTTGTCGTGGATAAAGTTGAAATAAGAACAAAAAGATGTCACCCTATTAGCTAGTAAACACCATTTTACATAGCAAAATGTTTAAAGTAGACAACGAATATAATCCGTGTTTATTTCATTAAAAAGATATATATAAGGCAAAGAAAAGAAAACATATACTTATATAGCTTTTTCTTTACGTCGTTTATACTCCCAAAATTATACCAACTAATATTCGTAATCTCTTTTCTTGTATACATCTCAATTTCAAAAGGTTCGTTTAGTAGCGATTTACTTTTATTTGATTACATAAAATCATATATAACTAAAGCCGCAAAAATTTATATATTATTAAGGTTAAGTCAGATAGATCTACAATTAATGGGGTCTTATTGAATGATTGAATTTGAAGGATTTCAAAACAGCTCTTGGATGATAATAATAGATTTTACTGAGAATTTGTTAAATTCCACACAAATAACACCTTAAAATGTAAAAATTGGTTCTTTGCATTTTTTCGTCTAAGTTTTCATTTAATTCCGTTGTAATGACAATGACTATGAATACTACATGACAATGAATAATACTAGTACTCAAATGAATTGGAAAATTAGTAAATTGTTAATTGAATAATATATAACACATGCATTTAATAGAAAACTTAAAAAAAAAAATCAATTAAAATCTTAGATCCCCATATAAGTATGGAAAAGAAGAGTGTATGACAACAGAAATGAAGTAATAAATTAGAAAAAAGTTATGTGTGAAGTTGTCAGTTTTATAACAATTAGAGACAGTGAAGGTTCTGAAGAGAATGAGATCATAGGAATATATAGGATCAAGGGACCAATATTTGTTATATAGTAAGATGTTTGTTCCTACTAGTTAGGGACCATTATCACCACTAACTCTCTGTTAATTCTTTCTTTTTCTTAATTTTTTTTTTTTTGTCGATTCTTACTTTATTATATGCACATATGTTATAAAATAAATACAATTTTAATCAAACACACTAATTTTTGTAACTATATATATTACAACCCATTATTCAACATAGTACAGAGTGTGTGTTTTGTTTCTTCTTCTCTGCTTTTGCTTTTCATTTCCTTCACATAAGAACAAAAGAATAATAAACTTCACATTGTTAAACATCTTACTATTATCATTTCCAACTTGTGTTTTGATTCTTGATCTTGAGGTTCAAAGTTCTTGATAAGTAGAGCAATTTGAAGGAGTTCAAGCTTCTGATTCTTGTTTTCTCTCCACACCAAGAGTCAAGAGAATATCGAATCGACATCAGAACCAAGAAAAGAAGCTCAAAGCTCGTATGCCACAAGGAGAAGATGAATGAGTCTAGCTCGTGGAGCATATACAGTACCAAAGATGGAGATAGTGAAGGACCATGGAGATCATCAACATCAATGAATGCAATATCTTTTGGGTTTGTAGCTACGGCTATACTCATCTCCATGTTCTTGATCATGGCCATATTCGAGCATCTCTTTAGGCCTGAGAATTCTTCATTTGATTCACCACATCGGATCAGACAAAGACAGAACCAGAACAGAGATGGGTCCACTCAGTTCCAGAAACTTGCTGATCAAGCATCCATGGTAACAATAAAGTTATTAATTAATAAAGCATTTCCTCAAAAGAATTTTTGTCCTTTTTATAAAGTTGAAGCGCATTAACATGCCACTGTTAGTTTTTGCTATTTGCAAAATAAAAATTGTTTTGCTTTTCGGTGCAAAAATGTTCTTCATATTATAGAAAATTAACATAAATTTTGGAAAAGTGAAAAGCAAGAGTAAGCTGTACTTTATTCTTTATGTTTTCTTACAGAAGAAGTAGTAGTGTAGTACCTATTAGCTAACCATATTTGTATGTGTAAGTTCAATGTTTTAATATGTTCACCACCAATCAATAATATAACATGTTATAGTTTCGACTGTGAGGGAATGTACGGGCTTAGGTATAGAATCTCTTGATTAAGTACTAAAAAAAGAAATATATGACTTGTTTCGTGTAATATTTCTCTATTAAAGTTTTCGACATTTTGACGTGGTAGGTTCCGGTGAATATAGTGGTGGATGTATCGGTGGTGATGCCGGGAGAGAAGTTACCGTCGCACATAGCATTGCCGGCTCCTTTACCGTGTCGAAGAGAAGGCATTCGTTGGCCTCTTCACCTCTAGAATGTTACTAGTATTAGTACTCTTCTACTCATGTTTCTGACTTATTTAGTAGATTAGTGTTGGACTTTGCTGGTAATATATTTTGATCTGTATTCAAGTAAGTACATGTTAAGTTTACTGAATTTTTGTCCATACATAAACTTTATTTATGGTATAGCTTATATGGCTAAGTAATTGATTAACTTGGGGATAAACCACTTTTCGACTATAATTTTGTCTAATGATCATGATTACCTCCAATGCTGTCCTTCGTTTGGGAGGCCTATTAAAGCACATAGAAGTTTGTGCCTTTCTATATAAAATAATGTAACACCAAACCCAAAGGACCAAAACTATATTACTCCAATATTTTGTAGATCGTATTATATTAAAGAAACATATTCATATGCCAATATTTTTCAGTGGGCTACATCAAACAATAAAAATTAGAAATGCATATGTTACTCTCAACAATCAACAGAAAATTTGAAGTTAGAAGTGTAGCATTTTTGTTTCTCTATAGGTGGTTATTGACCAAAAACAATTTGTCGAATTACTGCTTATATTACATTTAACAACAATTTGAATTCAGATTCATAGAAGTTTATTTTATGTCAAGAAGTAACAGTTTTCCTTTTCAAAAAAAAAAAAAAAAAAAAAAAAAAATTTTNGAATTACTTTTTTTTTATTTGCAAAAAGATATAACTTTGAAATTGTTATCTATAGTATTATCACAAAAACAAATATTAGTTCATGAAAATTAGAAAACATGTTTGTTTCATTATTTCAACAGTAAAAGGTGGTTGGTTTGCTTAAACCTAATGATTACAAAACACAAACATATGTTGTTCGAGTGATTCATAATGTAACTTGTAAGCGTAATGTTCATCAAATCAGATAAAATGCAATTTTTTTATTTTTGTATTTCTTTCATTTATTTATCTAAATAATGTGAGACAATTTGAATTTTTTATTTCACATTTACGATCTATCTTGTAAAAGTTCGGAATTTGTGTAAAAGAAAATACATTTTTTAATCGATTCTAATGTTATTTCTTGTCTAGTTCAACTATTAGCATAAATATGAGATGAGTAGTCACCTCCTTACTGAAAATCAAAATGATAGCTGCCGCGGTTACATTATGTGATAAGGTGTGGGGGCAATGAAACGTCATCTGAAGCATTTTCATGAGGATTCAACGCATGAGATCATTAAAGTTGCCGCAATTACATAATCAAGCTTATGCAAAAGCAATCCACAACCTGCTCGTAAGCATTCAAAATGTGCTCTACCTATTCTGAAGATGTTGTTGGGTTCAAAAGATGTTTGTGTCCTCATTTATGCCACTTCATTCTTGATAGCCATCTCTGAAGATGCGATGTATAAGACATTAGAAAACATAATAGATAGTATTTCACCTCTAATTACACTGGTAGGACATTTTTCACCAGTTCTATTCATGAGGAACTTTTCTGATGATGATAAATTTTTTCATGTGTTCATTAATAAAGGAATGATGCTTCCTAGTTGGATGCTTCTTGTGCAAAACACAAACATGAGTAAAATCGAACAAGTCATTTGTCAAATCATGTGTCGCATTACATGTTGGTATTTGTCATCTAAACTTCCTCTATGCTAAATTGTCTCGGTGAAGCCAATGTAATCGCATATCAAATAGTTAAAAGAGCTCTTCGAACCCATGTGAGTTACACTTTACGACCTATTTGGATGGTCTCTATGTTACACAATATCCAATTTTAAATAAATTTGAGGTTAATTAAAAAGATTGATAAAAAAAGAAAAAAATAATAGTAATAATAATAAAATAAAACCATTAATGGGGCTGAGAATAAGCCCATATGAATCCATTGGATGAGACTCAAGCCCATTATCGTCAGTAGGCCGATTTTTCGTTGAAAACTCACCGTTTCTCTCAATCGTCTCGTAGAAGCCTAAGGGAAAGTTGTTGATTTCAAAATTTGAACTTGGAGAGAAACAATGGCGACGAAGGCGAAGAATATGAAGGGCTTCTACAAGCAGACGAAAAGCAATATCACCGGAGGTGTCTCCAAGTCCAAAGCTTCTTCGCGGAAAGTCTCTCCCAATCTCAAACACGCGGCGACTCATGGTTCTGCCGCTACGCAACCGGCGGCTTTGATTTCACACGGCTCCCTTGATCTCAGTGGTTAGGGTTCTCACTCTTCGATGCTCTTGATGATGTGATTACTTAATTATCGCTTCTATTTCATGAATTTCGTCAATCTAGGGTTTATCTCCAATTCCCATGTGAGATTTAAGGTCCTATCAAAACTTAGCATTAGAGTTTATCCTTATCGATGCTCTTGACGGTGTAATTACTTAATTTCCGCTTCTGTTTCATGAAATTTCATCGATTTCGGTAGAAGGGATTCACTGTAATCCATATTTTAGATTTAGGGTCTGATCAAAATTTGGCATTCATAAAGTTAACTGTGTGTTTGTTTTCCTGTTGATAACATTTGTGGTTTTTTGCTTGTTTGTGTTTGAATAGACGATTATGACAAGAACGAGGAGATGCTGAGGCAATTTGATATGAACATGGCTTATGGACCATGTTTGGGTATGAGAAGGCTTGATCGGTGGGAGCGTGCAGTTCGCCTAGGGATGAATCCTCCTGATGAGATCAAGAGGGTTTTGACAGCTGAGAAAGTTCAGCAAGATTGTCTCTGGCAAGGTCGTGTCTAGAAGTGTTCACAAGTCCTTTTATCTCGTGTCTAGATGGGTCTAGATAAGTCCTTTTATCTTTTTGCTCTCCGTTGTATGATCAAGTGTTGTAACTTACCAAGACTTCGTCTTTTGTGGATGTTTGGTTCAGCCTCTGGCTGGATCACCCACGTTATGGTGTTAATCTTAATGCATTTTGTTGTTCCAAGGTTCAGTTATTTGTGTTATCTCATCATCACACGGAAATCTCTTTCATAATCATTTCAAGTTTCCAACTTAAGCGAATGATACACAGTAAAGTTTAAAAAGAGTTTTGTCTCGGTTTACAAGTGAAGCTGAAGACACCAGGAACTTGTAAGCGTTAGAGAGAACCAGAATCAGCATCATGCCACACAACCATCCAATTTCTCATTCTATTCCTCCCAACATTAGGCCTTTATTTTCCCTGAAGCATTAATATTACAAGGAAAACCAAAATGGCAAAGTTCTACTAGTTCTAATGTGGTATCTAAATTACACAAATGCTACTAGTTCAAATGAAGCTGAAGCATGTATACACCAGCAACCTGTGAGCATTATACAGAAAGAGATAATGCCACACAACACGGAAGGCTTGAGTCACTCTGATCTCTGACAGAATGAGATTTTGCAGAAGCCAATCTCACCTCCTATCCGTATCTCTTCTTTGGTATTTGCTTAGTACCTGCTATGTGTAACTTTTTCCATAAGAGAATAGATAGATCATGGTGACCTCAGGACCTAGCTTGGAGCTAATCATTCGATTGTTAAGGCCACAGAGCAGGGGATGCTTCTCATGATGTTCACTGAAATATTATGATTTTGTGGAGACGTTAAATAGATGCCCTTCAATGTCTGGGACGAATCCTTTATCTACCATTTCTTCTTTAACTATTTCATATGTTATCCGGTTCGGGACTAGACCTTTCTCCAGCATCTCATTCAAAAGCCTGTTTGCATCCTCCATCTTTCCCTTTTGGGAATATCCTCGTAGCAGCACATTATAAGATGCTACATTCATCCGCAATTGCCTTTCTTTCTCCATCTGCGTCCTCACGTTCACTGCTGACTTCAGATTTCCTTCATTGCAGTAGCCTTCCATCAGAATGTTATATGTCAGATGTCTAGGTTTCAGTCCCATTTTCGAAATTTCTTTCAAGAGGAATGCTGCTTTTCTCGATTCTCCTTTCTTACAATAACCATCCATGAGTATGTGATATGTCACGAGATCAGGAAGTCCTTTACTAGTCAACTGATCAAAAAGCTTCTTCGCTGCTTGCATGTTATCATTTCTACATAACCCACCAATCAAACAATTATAAGTTTCAATGTTTGGCATAATCCCTTCCTCTTCCATTTTTTCTTTCAGTGCAAACCCATCCTCAATTTTCCCTGTCTTACAATACGCATCAATCAGGGTGTTATATGTTTTAGCATTAAGCACGATTCCTCTACCTTTTACCGAGTCAAACATATCACAAGCTTCTGTTAGCATATTGTTCTTGCAAAACCCGTTTACCAGAGAGTTGTAAGTAATCAAGTTAGGCTGCACACCAGCACTCACCATCTTATCGTGCAGATCAATAGCCTCACTAACTTTTCCTTCACCACACAAACCATTTATCATTGAATTATAAGTGACCACATTCGGTTTCACGTCTTGATCCAGCATCTCCTTTAAAACCTTCATACTCCCTGAATAATTCCCATCTTTCCAGAACCCATCAATCAATATATTGAATGTGGCCAAGTTCGGAGACACCTTATTCTCCACCATTTCCTTAAAAGCCGCATCCGCTTTGTACATTCTCCCAATACCCCCTAGCTTACAATACCCATCAATGAGAGTGTTGTAACTGACAACATCTGGAGAAGTTCCATACACTCTCATATCATCCATAATATCCCTTGCTTTGATCATTTTCCCCTTTTTGCAGAACGAGTTGATCACGACATTGAAAGTGAACACATTTGGCTTAATCTTTCTCCTCAGCATCTCCTTGTACACATATTCAACATCCGCAAACCGATTCTCTTTCAACAGAGCAACCATCAAAGGCTTACAAGACAAAGCCGATAACTTATACCCGTAATAACCCGCACGCTTGAACGCATCGAGTCCCAACTCGAACCTCGAATTATTCGCATAAGCCAAAACCAACATATCAGCTATAATCCAATTGACGCAGACATTCTCACACATTGAAATCGCATGGAAAATCGAATGAACCGGATACTCCGATCCTTTTTTCACAAACCCATCAAGGAAAGATCGAATCTTTGAATACTTTTTCGCATTGGCAAGAGAATGTAAAAGCTTAAATGTGAGCTCTAACGAAACAGAGATGTTACGATTCTTCACTAACCAAGTATAGTACCTGAGACACAAATCTGGGTCAAGCTCAGAACATAATAACTGTTGGAAAATCTCGTTGGGGTTTATGTCTTTGAAATGGAATCCGAGCTTTGACCAGTGCTGCTTCTCTATGAGATGAGCGATTACAGCTACATCATCTGTAGATGGACAAGGGCTCGTTGGTGAAGAAGAAGAGAGTTTTCTTAGACCCGAGAGATTTTTCGGGATAATACTTACAAAATTCGAGATTTTTCTCATTGTAGCTGGAGATTTTGGGAACATTGATTTGACGATGGAGAAGAAGGTATTTGAGGGTTTTCAAATTTTGACCCAAAACTTTACAATATACAGTTGGAATCACACTTTGTTTGCATATTACACCCCCAACTTCACAAGTTAACGAAATTGCCACTAAAATTTTCTGAAATGTAGATAACAGCAAAACATATGTTCGCTATATGTAATAATGTAACTTGTTCACCACATCCGGTAAAATGCAAATAACCATAAACCTATTTCATGTGTAAAATTTTAATATTTCGATTATAAAAATTGAAACTATAATCTAATGAATGTTTGTAGTATTTTTGTGAACCATGGTTGTATTCATGCGTTTTGTAGTGTTTTCGACTATCACAAATGAGAGCTCATTAGCTTTGATAGCTTTAGAAGAGTTTGGAAGTTGATAACAATTATTATTTGATGACGACGATAATAAAATCTCATGATAATAGCTTCAAAATATTTCGAGGAATTAAACTGAAAAGAGAGCTGATTTATGATTTTATAGTTGATTTTTATATATGTATATTTACTAGACGAAGAATTAAAAAAATTGAACAACTTTTAAATAAGAAGAATATATAAAAAAAAAAAAAAAAGCTAACTCAAAATTGTATATATATTGGGTAAGTGAAATCTTTTAATACGTTTTGTAGCGGAATTGTTAAATAGAAAAATAAAATATTATGATCATGTTAAGTTGTCATGAAAAGATTTGTAAATCATGTTTCTATATTTAAATTTTTTTTTTTTTTATGTAGTACTAGATTAGGACCCGCGTTAACACGCGGGTATAAAAGTATATTTAAATAATTATGTTATCGTTCCTAAACTTTATTTGATCAATAGTTTTTTCAAAAAATTTATTCTAATGATTTATCTTTAAAATATATAGTTTCACTGTGTAAATACCCGTTTTAAACGCTTTACAATGTAAGTTGTTGATACAAAACTGTAAA
>OVAF01003718.1:0-11613 GCA_900406245.1 Odontarrhena argentea
TAAGTGATCTAAACATTAAAAATAGATGATACAAATCTAACATTTTTTTGTAGTGAATGAAGTTAGTACAATTTGATATCCGAAAATCAGAATTGGCTGATATAATTACAGAGTAAACAGCGATAGTCTCACCAAAAATATGAAGTATGTATGAACATATAAACGCTAAATTCCCTAATTAAACACATTGTCGACATGAAAAAGTCAATTGAATTTATGACTGGTAAAAATTGTTATGATCTATGGCCTTTTTACGTTAATTTCATGATTTAGAATGTAAATATGAAAAACGAAATAAGTTAAACAAAGAATCTTTCCAAAACATCTAACTTTTTTCAGTAAGTTATCGATTATATATAGGTCATAGAAAATTACATACGCTATAAATAGTCACAGTAAATCCTAGTCAAGGATTGATAAACTCAAAAATGTAAATATACAATATAAAAAGGTTTTCAAGAAGAATCTAAACCCTAGATAATGATCGGTGAACCCAAACATATACAAGTATAATATGCCATTAATAAGAAACATATAAACCCTAATTATGGAATAGTAACCCAAAACAGATTGCTAACTCCATCTATACGATCATCGCTACCCTTAAATTTTATCGGTTTTGAGAAACTTTTGTAAGTTTCTAGAAACATTAATATGTTTTCCCAATATTTTCTCAATAAAAGCGCTATTACCTTCTTGGAACTTTTAGATTTTATCAATGTCTAATTCTTAAACAATGAAATCTAAAAATTAAAGGAATTACAACATTCCAAATGAAAACCTAAATTTTCGTATTAAACATTCTCGAATCTTATAAATATAATTTTAGTAGTCATATGTGCTCTTTCGTTTGAAAATGTTTGTTTTCATATCTACCTCTAGTTTACTAATTTTTAAACTCTTATTGAATCATTCATAAATTCTAACATTTTAAAAAATTATAGTTATAATTTATAAATACATATTTTGGAAGTTAAATGAGAGAAAGAGGAAAATGTGCATAATTTATATGCGTCTTCAATAATCATATACCAAAGTAAATTCATTGGTTTCCCCCAACTATACCAAAATTCTCCTTTATCTCCTGGTTAGTTGTGAGAAACAGGTTAGCCACAAGAGATTATATGTGTACTTGGAATATCAATACCAATCCTGAGTGTATACTGTAATAGGTCAAGTGGAGTCTATACATCACTTATTCTTTGAGTGTGAATATACTCGAGAAATTTGGAAAGATATAGCTCTTGGTCTATTGAAGCAGAGGTTCACAAGTAGCTGGGATTCTCATATCCTTTTGAAATCTGCAAGGGATGGTTCAAGAGTCACTCGGTTCTTGCTTAGATTTTTGTTTCAAGCTTCGGTTTACTTTATCTAGAGGAAACATAATAGGAGGAAGCATAGGAAGAATATTGTTCTAAAGAGAGAGCCATGTTTCAAGCTTCGGTTTGAAACATGGCTCTCTCTTTGAAGAATCATGATAAGCATTTAGAAAATGCTCTTTTTGAATGGTTTCATAGTAGAGCACGACTTTAAAATAATCATCAGCTTGCTTAGTTTTTCTTAACTTCAATTCCTTTGTAAACCATTTTTTTGCTCTTTGATATAAAGTTAACATTTTTTTTTTTTTTAAACGTGTTATGATCTATGGTTTTTGCGTTACATTAATTGCATGATTTAGATTATGTATATGAAAGACGATATTTAAACAAAGAAGTTTCAAAAAACATCTAAAAGTTTTTAGATATGTTCGAAATATGTAGTTTTTAGAAACTTTACAGATGGATTTATATTTTAAAAACATTTTTTATGATAAACCCTATATAGTTAAGAATTGGTGAACCCAAACAGAAAAATGTATATATGATATTATAATGAACATTTTACAATAAAACTCCGTTAAATATTAGATTTGATAATACCTGGTTCTTAAATTCTAAAATGTAAACATGAACTAAATTTTCGTATTAGATGTTCTCGAATCTTATAAATAATATAATTTTAGTACCACATGTGTCTTTTCGTTCAATAATGCTTGTTTTCATATCTACCTCCTATTTACTAATGTTTAATTTCTCATTGAATCATCCCTAGATTAAAAAAAAAAAAAAAAATTCTCGATAAAATTTACAAATACATAATTTGGAATTTAATTGAGAAGGAGAAAAAGGTGCATAGTTAGATGCGCCTTCAGTAAAAATATAACTAAAACATCTAATTTTAAAGATAATTTAATGGAGCAACAAAATATTCCAGTCAAAACCTTTTATAAAGTGAATATTTATATCCTATTGTCATGGCCGCTAATTTCTTTTATGGATTTTAAATATTATCAATATCTAATTCTTTTTTTTTGTTTGTTCAAACCAAATTTTCATTAAAGTTAAGCTGCAATAGCAGGTTCAACATTCAAAGAAAACAGAGCATTCTTCGCTAAACTGTCGGCAACGACATTGTTTGTGCGAGAGATGAAATTAAAAGTGATAGACGAGAAGGACACTATGAGACAACGGATGTCGTATAGGAGGCTTCTCAGCTCATTGATGACTCCATTGGAATTGAGTAGATCAACGAGGCCCTTTGAGTCCATAAACACGTTCAAGTGTCTGAAATCAGAGGATAGAGCTGCAGCAAGTGCAGATTTCAAGGCGAGAGCTTCTGCCACGAAGGCTGAAGGAACCCAGCGATGGGTGGCAGACCCTTCGCATAGAGAGACGCTGTCTCTGTCCCGAAAGCACCATCCCTTCCCGCAGTTCAGCGAGGATGCGTGCCAAGCTGCATCAATATAAACCGAGAGGTTAGAGACAGGAACAGGCTTGGGGAGATTGGCGCTGATCGGGGTGTTACTGGGCAACTGAGATTGTGCCGAGTGCCATGCTTTAGCGTCAATGATGATTTTCAGAACCGTTTCTTCCTCTGTAAATGCTCTGTTATCAAAAATCAGCATGTTTCTTGATTTCCAAAGATGCCAGAGAATCCAAAGGTGTATCGGGGAGGAGAGACCAGTAGGAGGAAGCACCAGGAGGCGTCGTGTGTATGTGAGTAACTCGGGGATTGAAGCTACGGTAGTCGGATCAGGAGGGGCAGTCTGAAGAGGGAGTAAGGACCAGACCTTTTGTGCATAGGGACACAATAGAGTGATATGTAGTTCGTCTTCCAATTGGCCGCATCGTCGACATGTCATATTAGCAGAGATGCCTCTAATTGTTAAGTTCTCACCGACAGGGAGCGCCTTATGCATCAGTTTCCACATGAAACTTTGAAGCTTTGGAGCAGTTTTCAAGTTCCATATGTTTTCTTTCCACGGGAAAGGCGGGAGATGAGATACTTGTGTAGCTTTGGTAATGGCATAACCAGATTTGGCAGTGTATGATCCTGATTTGTCAAGTAGCCACGTGAGAGAATCTTCTATGCGAAAGGAGCTCAAATAAATCTGTTGTATCACGTCCTCATACATTGGGAGGTGGAGTCTGATTGCTTGAATGTTCCATGTATTGGTGTCTTGGTGGATAAGATCAGCAACTGTGAGATGTTGAGAGGCCAGAGGTGGTGGACCAAAGGGGCGCTGAGGGCCTGATAACGAGAGCCAGGGGGAAGACCAGATGTTGACCTTGCGTCCATTCCCAATAATCCAACCAAACCCTCTATTAATGATGTCTCTTCCCGCCATGATTCCCTTCCATCCGTAGGAGGCAGTCGTTTGGTGTTTCACAGGTCAAAACCGTGGACCCGGAGCAATATTTTGACAGAAGAACTCGACCAAACAGTGAAGTGGGGTGTTCCATTAAACGCCATGTAAGCTTTGCTAGAAGTGAGTCGTTATAATCTTCAATATCTCTGAAACCGAGACCTCCAATGGACTTAGGGAGGATAAGCTTATCCCAAGCCACCCAACTTATCTTCTTCCTACCCGGTTTGTCATCCCATAAGAATCGAGTGAGGGCGGATTGGATGCGTTTACAAAGGGAGATGGGAAGTTTAAAGCACAGCATTGTATAGGTAGGCATAGAGGCTAAAACGGCTTTTAGAAGCACTTGTTTACCGGCACTAGAGAGGAATCTAGATGACCAATGCTTAGCCCTTTGTTGGATTTTATCGATTATCCCGGAGAAGAGATCTCGCTTCTTGCGCCCAAAATGCTCGGGAAGCCCAAGATACTTTCCCATTCCTCCATCTTGGCTTATATGGAGTGTTCGTTTCACTCTTGCGGTAATTGAGATTGGGGCCTTGTTGGAGAAGTTGATGGCAGATTTGGTCCGATTGATTACTTGTCCCGAAGCATTCTCATAACGTTCTAGAATCTCCAAAAGAGCTTTGCAATTCTTTGAGTTTGTCTTAGTGAAGAACATAGTATCGTCGGCAAAGAGGAGATGATTAATTGGTGGGCTTCCTCTTGCCACTCTAATCCCCGGTAGTGAGCCATTCTCTTGTCCCTTTTTGCAAAGTCCCGAGAGGACTTCGGTGCAAAGTATAAATAGATAGGGAGAAAGAGGATCTCCTTGTCTTAATCCTCTAGATGGATGGACATGTCCTTGGGCCGTTCCATTGATGAGAAAGGAATAGGATACGGTAGTCACACATTCCATAATCCATGATGTCCATAAATGGCTAAAACCAAGCTTGAGTAAAACCGCTTCAAGAAAGCCCCACTCAATGCGGTCATAGGCTTTACTCATGTCGGTTTTGACCGCCATATAGCAAAACTTCTTGGCTTGCGAGGTTTGGAGATAATGTAGAATCTCATGGGTGATAAGTACATTATCCGAGATAGCCCGGTTTGGGACAAACGCCGTTTGATAAGGAGATATCAGTGATGGGAGCAGAGGTTGTAGCCGCCTTGTGATAATCTTGGCGATAATCTTGTAGTGTGTAGAACATAACGCGATGGGTCGATAGTCCGCCACTTTCTTTGGAGAGGAGTGTTTAGGGATCAGCCGGACGTGTGTCTCATTGTATCTACGATGCAGCGAGCCTGTCTCAAAGAATGAACGGATTTCAGTAGCCACATCAAGGCCAATGATGTCCCAATAAGTGTGGTAAAAGCCTGCAGTAAAGCCATCCGAGCCTGGAGCCTTATCCCCATGAATAGAAAATGCTGCCTCTTTTATCTCTTTGTCAGACGGTATGCTAGTTAGACTTGCATTCATCTCTGGGGTGATTAAGGGCTGAATCACTTCGTCAACCACTGCAAAGTCAGAGTTTCCGTTGGTAGTGAAAAGATCCTTGTAGAAATTGGAGATGGTGAGGGTTATTTGTTCTTCTTCAAAACAGGGGACCCCATTAACATCTTCCAATACAGAGAAAGAGTTCTGAACTCGTCGACTCCTCGTAGTGGCGTGAAAGAAGCCAGTGTTCTTATCACCGCTTTGTAGCCATTGTATGCGACTCTTCTGCCTCCAAAGTTCCTCCTCTTCCTTGTAGGCGTCGTTGAGAGTGGAAGTGAGGGTAACGTAAATTCCTAAATTTTCAAACCTAAATTTTTTTCACATTAGACTTTCTCGGATCTTATAAATTTACAAATTTGATAGTCACATGTGTCGTTACATTCTATAATTTTGATTTTGTTATCTAGATCCTTTTATTTTGTAATATCTAAACTCTCATTAAATCATCCCTAAACTCAAATATTTTGGAAAAAGGTGCATATATAATTAGATGTCTCTGCAACCAACGAAAAGAAAAGAAAAGGTGTGGGATTAACTAGACAAAAATGTTATGGATAATAATAGTTTGATTCTTATGTGTGCATTTGTCATAAAGATAGAATGATTTCTTGTATCTTCAAACGGTGGGACTGGAAACAAAAACTCGTTCTTAAAATATTTATTCGACTGTTATTAAATTTCTCAAGAAACCTAAAGTTTTAAAATATCATCATCTTACATTGACATTCTTCCAAAATCCACTTTATTAAATTTAGCACCTTTTATGGTAGTGTCATTTGAAAGTAATTTTAAAGAATTTTAATGAAAATTTGTGAAGAATCAATTCTCACCCTTTTACTTTTTCATGTTATTTTGATGAAATTCTATAAAATCAGATAAAAACCTTTAAATTCTATTAATTTACAATTCTATTAAAATCTCACATTGAATACCACCCCCTTAGATAACTCAAATAATACAACCGGAAACAAAATGATACTACGGTAAATAATCAAACGGTCTTTGCTGGAAAAGATCATTACGTAGCCATCTCAAGCCTGTAACCACATTTGGCGCAAGTTTTGACTTTTACATTCACATTATTTACTTTTACTCAACTCATATATTTCCTTACAATATTTCGTTTCCTTACTTTTACTCAACTCATATATTTCCTTACAATATTTCGTACTAGGGAAAGTCCACGCGTTGCGTGGATGAGATTATAAAATTAAAAATTGACATTTTTAATATAGGTTTGTAACAAGATATTACTGATTGGTAACGACGATAGGGACTGTGGCTAGGGATGGGCGTATGGGTATTCGGGTCGTGTTCGGGTCGGTTCCATTCGGGTTCCGGGTTTTTGGTTCTAGAGATTTAAGACCTGTTCGGGTATTTCTAATTTTCAGTTCGGATTCGGGTTGGTTCTCTCCGGGTTCGGTTTGGTTCCGAGTACCCAAAAAATCATAATTTTTATAAATTTTTGTTAAATTTCAATAAAATTTAACTAAATTTTGAAAAATATACATATTAACTTTTTGATATTTTGGTTATTTTGGATATTACATTTATTTTAGTTTAAAATAAATTTCTATTATCGGATTTATAATTGTAATTATAGATAAGTGGGTATAAAATCTTTATATATAGTTAATATTCTAAATATATCATTGTATTTCAGATATTTCGGGTACCCATTCGGTTCTCGGTTAGGTTCGGATTCGGTTGTGGTTCTTCGGGTATATGACTTTAGGACCCGTTCGGGTATTTAATCGGTTTCGGTTCAATTCTTCGGTTCTGGGTATTTTGCTAAGCCCTAATTGTGGATGTAGACTTTTTTTAGTTGGTTGTGGCTCTAGAGAGATTTGGCTGCAAAATAATAAAAATCAGCTTTTGTAGCTTTTGTCGTATCAAAGCACAAGTAAATTAGGGAAAGTCCACGCTTTGTGTGGATGAGATTACAGAATTGACATTTTTAATATAGGTTTGTAACAACATATTATTGATTAGTAAAGATTGTAGGCACTATGGGTGTATACTTTTTTTAGTTGTTTGTAACTGTAGAGAATTTTGGCTGCAAAATAATAAAAGCCAGCTTTTGTAGTTTTTTTAAAAAAATGTCGTATCAAAGAACAAATAAATTAGAAAGTGGTTGTGAGTGTTTTTAGGAGAACTATTAGGACTTTTAAGAATCTTAAAGTAAAAAAGTCCGATTGTATAAATTCTGGCTTTCAGGACTTTATCAGTTATAAAAACCTCTACTGTTTCTACAGCCAGTGTACCAACCACCATTTTTTATTATTTCTTGGATAACATTTTTTAGGAAGGCTCCTCGGAAAAATATTTTGATAATTTTTAAAACATATAAAAAATTTCAATACTAAATTATTTTCTTATTATTTTTAGTTTTTGTTGAATAATTTTTTCTCATGATCTATAAAAAATCATAGTAATATTTGTATTGTAATATAACTTTTAAAGAGTTGTTCATATGTTTTTTAGTTGATGAGTAAAAACAATAATGAAGTAAATAGAGGGACTAACGAATAAATAATTTAAAATTGATGTGTCGTATGGCAGCTTCTCAGAGCTAGTTGATAAATGAAAGAAATAGTAAATTGAGAGGGACAAAAAAAAAATTAAAATATGACATATGGCAGCCTTGTGATGTAATTTTTGTAAGTTGATTTATTATAAAAGAAATAGTAAATTGAGAGTGACTAAAAAAGCATCAGTCCTTCTATTTGTTAATCTATTTTCTTAATTATCAACATAAAACTGAATGCAAACTAGGCACCTCCTTAACATAATCTTTTTCATATGCGCAGCAACATATCATTACTTGCAACATACCATTACTTTAAGAAATTTATGAAAAATATAAATTAGCCAAGATATTGTAATGGTACACTAGATAAAATTCTTAACATAATATTTGTTATATGTGCAGCAACATACCATTGCTTTAAAAAAATTATGAGAAATATAAATTGGCCAAGATATTGTGATGACCACGTGTCCTATTAAAATATTTATTTCTCTTTAGTCCCTCATATTTTTATTTATCTTTAGTCCCTTTTAGTTTACTTATTTTTTTATATAATCCATTGATTTACAATAACTACATCAAAATTATCAAACAAAAAAGGGTTAACTGCAAATAGCTCTGTACTATAACGAATAATGTTGAGATTATGAATGATGCTTATCTTAGCACAATTTTAATGACAAATTTTGATTTTTCTTTTTTTGCTATGTTACCATTCATGTTTTACTATAAATCATATTTATTTTCACTGTATTATTGTAAAAGGAAACCATTCTATATTATTTATATATGTAGATATAAGGATAATATAATTTTTTATTTTAATCTCTATTTATAGTTACATTGTTATGTTATTTTAGCAAACTTTATATTTGATCTTCTTCTATGAAAGCTATAGTAAATTTAATAAAAATATAAAAATTATAAAATACGAGAGAAATGTCAAAGTTATGATCGACACATGACACACAAATAATATATTTTTATTGTATAAATAGAATATAATAATATATATCAATATATGATGTGCTATTTTTAAACATTTTAAAGAATCTTAAGCAATTTAAAATTTTGAATAGTAAATTATTCAGAGATTTAGTTTTAAATGCATGGGAATACAATTTTTTAAAAAAATTATTGTTGTTATAATAAATAGTTAAAAATGTTATTTTTGATCTCCATATAGGGAAATGAATTTTGAAATTTAAAAGAGATACAAATGTCAAAGTTATGATGGACACATGGAAAGAAATAATAATGTATTTTTGTCTTTTGAGTGGGTTGGGAAAAAGAAAAGATGACACATGACAACTATTAAAGGATAGTTTTGACAAAAAATAAACATTCTATATTTATATATATATATATATATATATAATGTTCAATTTAATCTCTATTTATAGTTACAATAATATTTTATTTTTCCACATTTTATATTTGATCTTTTTATGAAAATTATAGTAAATTAAAATATTAAAATTAATGAGAGAGAGATGTCAAAATTATGATGGACACATAACATACAAATAATAATAAATGTTTATATAAATATGATATAATAAAAAGATGTGTTATTTTAAAATAGATTAAATAATCTTAACCATTTTTAAAAGATTAAAAATAAATAGTTCATAGATTTATTTTTAAATGCATGGGAAAAAAATTTGTTGAAAATTATTATTGTTATAATGAATGGCTGAAAATGTTATTTTTGATCTCCAAAAAGGAAAATAGAATTTTTAAATTTTTTAGAAAGATAAAATGTAAATGTCAAAGTTATGATGGACAAAAAAAAAAAATGATAATGTTTTTTTTAATTTTTTAGTGGTTTGGGAGAAAAACAAAATGATACATGGCATCTTCTCAAAGATAGTTGTGAGTGGAAACCCTTATATATTATTTAATATTTTAAATAAATAAATTCCTTTATGTTTTTGAAAATTTATGATTTCCCTCTTCATATTTCTCTTGCATTTCTTTTTCCTTTTTAGGCCAATTGAGTTATATATATATATATATATACATACACATTTCACCTAGGAATACACAAAAACACAATTTTTGGTTAATAATATGGATTATGATTTAGATGATGTCAAATCTCCCAAAGATCCATCTATGATCATAGTAAAAGAACTATCACGTTCTGACTTTCATAAGGGTGTGAGACTTCCAATGAAAGATATGAAGCCCATCCTCGATAAGATGCATAATGTTACAAATAAGCAGTTGCAAAACAGTCATCCATTCTGTATCATGGACATAATGAAGGGCATTGTATACTATGTTGACATAAAGAACACTGCCCGCTATTATAAGCTAGGACGGGGCTATTATAAGCTAGGACGGGGCTGGGCTTATATGAGAGATTCCTTAGAACTCGAAATCGGCCATTCTCTGAATCTTTGGTGGTCTATGAAACAACAAATGTTCTTTATTCTCAATTTTGACTTTTCCATGGTTTCTCCATGATTTCAGTCTAGTTGGTTTGCATATTCGTTATGTTTTGGATATAACTATGTTGCTTTTGATTATATATCTGATTTCATTATTTTACTAGTTGTTGTTATCTTTTCCGATTTAATTGGAATAATAACTTTGTATTTTACGATAAAACTTTAAGAAAATAATCTATTACTTGCTTTCCTTCTCTATCCAATACATAAGAGAAGAACATTGGATTGGAGAATTGTGCTTAAGTACTTTTTATTTTCCATAAAAAAAACTAGACTGTCGTAGATATCTCAAAGAAATAAATCTTTTATGGAGTTGCTTTATATCCCAAAGAGTTAATCTTGTTTGAAGTTTTTTTTGTCAAACTGTAAAAACATAAGTTACCAAGTTATATATAACCCAATTCATTTTACAAATAAAATTATGACCGTGAGAATAAAAAGTAAAATCACATATGCAAGTTTCTTCCTAGTATCTCAAGTTTGAAAATGTAACTTATATCATAATTTATCAAACTAACAACCATGAGAATATATCTTGCAATAATTACTAATTATGAGAGTCTTCGAAAGACAGTAAAATCATATGAAGCATTTATCTATTAACATATAAATGATAATAGTTTTTTGTTGGCACAAATTTATATTTTTGATGTAATTTCTGTAAGTTGATGGATTATAAAAGAAATAGTAAATTGAGAGGGACTAAAAAAAATAAACATTAAAAGAGGTCACATGGCAGCCTGGTGATGTAATTTCTGTAAGTTGAGGGATTATAAAAGAAATAGTAAATTGAGAGAGACTAAAAAAAAATATTAAAAGAGGACACATGGCAGCCTCTCATGAATAGTTAGGAAGAAGAACCTCGTTTATTATATAAGAAGATTCGAGTTTTGAAAGAACAGAATTATTGGAAGACATCAAAGAAGAAGAAAAGTTTACGAGTTGTATGAATAGCCCAGCAAGAATAATAAAGAAGCTCACTATTAATTAAAGCCCAATAAATACAAGTTTAGTTATATTTGGTAATTACGTTCCTTTTGTTCTTTTCAAAAGTAACAAATAGAATGTGGTTCTATGGTCCCAACAACTTTGTCAGTGCAAGAATATTATTTTCTTAATTGATTCTTCGTTTAACTTAGAAAAGCTTAAAATGTACACAGATTGTGATGTTCTGGAGAGAAACTAAGAGATGGGTTCAACCACTGATGAAGAAAGCTCCCTCCTCCAAGTTCAAGAATCTCTTTTACAGGTTTTCACTCTTATGAGTTTATATAGTTTGTGACAAGTAATGTTTGAAATAAAAATTTCATCAGATTTTATGAATGTTGTATAGGAGGAAGTTAAATTGTATGCAGAAGATGGTTCAGTGGACATTCATGGAAACCCACCAGTGAAGCAGAAAACAGGAACACTACAAGAATAACGGCAGGTTGCGTCGGCCATATGCGACGCAAAGTCGACGCAA
>OVAF01003721.1:615-11165 GCA_900406245.1 Odontarrhena argentea
GCGTTCCAATGAGACATCCATTGAGTTGAATCTTTGTGATCTCCCCAGTTGAGTTATCACACCAGACTCCGTTAGAGTTGTCACCATGTTTGCAACCACGAGTATCAAACTCACTCTTAAACTGGGTGAAGGTTTGAATTTGGTGAGGATGACAAGCAACTAGACCAAGATCATGATCTACTAAGACTATTTTGGAGAAGCTTGAAGGGAAGATAAAGAAGAGTGAGAGTATTGAGAGAAAATACAAACGCAGATGGGATTCCAACATGGTTGTCATGAAAGCTTTTTAAGAAGAATGATTTTGGTTTAAGAAAAGTGAGACGGAAGATTGGTTTAAATAAAGATATTCGATTTCATTGAGGCTATGTGACCCACACAACTTATAAGTCTAAATTCTTTGAATCGTGGCCAAAAGTTAGTGTCAAGAGACTCAGAGCCACTCAAGTCATGAAGTGACGTTAGTTGATTTTTCTAACGCGTAACTTGGATCGAAATTACATCATTTTGAATTTTCTCACATATAAAAGTGGAATTTCTAAGTTCTAACTAATTAAAGTCTTTGTATCAAGCGCAACTTTGATGTGTAAAGAGCCACTCACATCATGAAGTGAAATACACGTTCGTAAACTTTTTTTTTTTTTTGCGCCAACACTTTTCTAACGTATAACTTGGATTCTTTAATTTTTGGTAAAAGTTGGTTTTATCGAAACTTCAAAAGGTGCGTCGCTTTACTTTACCAAAGATAACAAAAGATATAGCAGCACCTTTTGTTTTGCTTCTTTTTGTTTTGTTTTGATAGTAGCAGCACCTTCTTCTTTTTGTTTTCGGAATGCAATATCCAAATTTTAGGTCTCTATACAGTTTCTGAAATTGTGTAAAAATATTGTACGGTTTCTTTTTCGTATTTTACATCCAAATGTAAACATGCGGATGCAAATTTGTTTGTTTATGTTTTTATAGTTGTATCTAGATGTATTAGAGATATCTTTGAGTGGCTCTTCATTTCCAAAAAAAAAAAAAAAAAAAACTTTGGGGGGCNTGGCTCGATCGGCAGATAGAATTATTTATTTATTTTTGCTTGTGCTAGAGTGGTCTGGTTTGTTGCATCCTCGTCCCATATTTTATTTGAAAGTATTTTTGGTGGTTAATGCTTCTTAGCTTTCGTTAAAGCATCCATTTTCCCAGAGGTTGAAGCCAAACGAGTTTAGTGCCAATCTTTTTCCATTATACAATCGTTAAAAAAGGAAAAAAAAAAAAAATAGACGCTTGCATGTTCTTCTGTTTAAAATTTCAGTGGTATAAAAGTACAACTTTATGTTTCAAGATTGATGTTTTTCTTGGTGATTTGTAGAGATGTAGAGAACTTATGGGAAGAGAATGATCAGATAGATTGATAAAATTGACTGAAATGCTAAAGTGGCGTCGTGCCATGTACGGACCCCAACGCCAGTATGGTGACGTGTCTTGGTAATGCCGAAGGCGGTTGTCGAGTTGGCTGCCGACAGATATTCCAAGCTGACGTGGTAAACTGATGTGGCGAGGCATCGAGAAGAATCTGCTTGATGGGCCTGGACCTTTGTCTGAGTAAGGAATCTAAAGATTATGGATTGTGTTAAGCCCCGCCCATACACATACTTCCATGCAAATCTTCTTGTAATATTAAAAAAATATATATCCCGATTATTTATGAACCCTAAACGAACCGAAGCGATTCGCATTCTTCGCTTGTCTTGCTAATTCAACTTGGACGCTTTTAAAGCTGTGTTGCTACACTGTTGCCTGCAGTACAGTGTTTCGACCTCATACATAGGAGTAAATCTACTTACTATTTTTTATTGTTCCTCTCTTTATTTTGTTGACTCTTTTTTGATCTTTTGGTAATTTGTATTAGAAAGTACTATTTAGTGGAATCTTAATCTCTGGTTTATGTGTTGAATATTTGTTTGATTTATCCTTATCTACAAATTTGGTTGGGTAGGAGTCATCATAAAACTTATAATGAAGAAGCAAGTTGATAAGAAGTTCACATGGGTGATTAAGGATTTTTCTTCTTTGCCATCTGAGATAATTTATTCTGATACATTCGTGGTAGATGGCTGCAAATGGTAAGAAAAGAAGTAAGTTTTGAACAATTTTTTAGTCTGGCTTTAGGTCTTTTATGTGATACACCAATTGGTTTCTTTGGTTTTTACCTTGCAGGCGTATTCTTGCCTATCCCAAGCGAAATATTTCCGCTCATGATTTGTCGCTGTATATCGATGTTCCTTACTCTGAATATTTGCCTTCTGGATGGCGAAGACATGCACAATTTAGTTTGACGGTAGTAAATCAAATTACGGAACAACTCTCCAAACAAATAGGTGATTATTTATACTGTCTTTCATTCATATTGTACCCTTATATATGTTGTGGGATTTTGGCTACTTATTCGATCTGTAAATTGATGTTTACTCTATATATTCTGAGTATAGCACGTGTCGATGTCATGCTTTGCTCGGAAAGGTAAATAACCGTGAGATGAAATCTTTTGTTTTGGATTTTCAGAGTTACAACACTGGTTTAAAGAGGAGGAACCAGACTGCGGTACGAAATTCATGTTTCCCTTTAACAAACTATATGGTGGATTTCTTGTAAATGGTGAACTCAAGATTGTTGCTGAGGTAAATGTTCTTGAAGTTGTTGGCAAATTAGATGTAATAAAGGAAACTTCATTAGTAAAGGAAAGCATTGATGTCAATGGGTTTCAAGTTTTTCCCTCACAGGTAAAAATTTGTTTCATAAAACTTATCTACATAAATTCCTCTTTGATATGGTATTTTAATTACCTTGTACATCATGAATAGGTGGAAATTGTAAACCGTTTGTTTGATAGATACCCAGATGTTGCATCAAACTTTCAGCCAAAAAACCCACATCTCAAGACAGCTTACATGAATATCCTACTCAGCTCGATTGAGATTCTCCGCCAGTCGCCTCAAAAAATCTCCAAAGATGATCTTGTCGATGCATATGCTGCACTAAGAACCATGACTGATGTTGGATTTAAGCTAGATTGGTTGGAGAAGATACTCAAAGAGGTGTCAGAAAAGAAGGAGAAAGAGGAAACTAGTGAGACCCAGATTCAAGAAATAGAAAAAGAGTTGAAGGACTTCCAGCAGAAGTGCTCAGACCTCGAAACTCTCTTGGAGAAGAAGAAAGTGGAGTTGTTGGCCTCTAGGGCTCTTGTTTTGTGCGATGATTTTCTTTGATGGCTTGACGTTTTAGTACATTGGCACTTAATTATAAATGGTTTGCAAACCATTCTAGGTTTTATTTAATGCAGCCAAACATGTGTGAGTCTTGATTCGTAATTATTATATTTGGCATTTTGCTTGTACCTTTCATAAATGATTTTTGCAACTGAAGGAACAATGCTACAAACATATGTTGATGGTTGATTACTTGCCTAGAAAGCAAAATAAAAATTTATATTTATGGGAAATAAAGATGAAATAATTGTGTTTAATTTTGAAACAATCAACACATCCCCTAAATACTATATATAGACATACATTTTGATAGCTGAGTAACAACAATAGATAGATTTTCGGAGGAACAAAAATATGAGATCACTTTGTTCAAGGTCCAATAAAACCGATGTGGGACTCTAAGCGCGTGTTTGTAACTAGTCCTATGACCTAAGAAGAGGAACCGAAGCATTTCGCCTTCCTCTAGTGTCTTTAAACCAACACGTTTCCCACTGAGAGTTGTATGCTTTTAAAGCGGTAGCGTCACAGTTCTTCTCTCGGTAGACACGACTCCTAAAGGTAATCACTAAAACACTGAACCCTTTTGATTCTTCAGTTCTTTGATTAACTCCGTTTTCTCGTAAATGTGATTGTGGTGATTTGTATAATTTGTTGTGTTTGTTGTTCGATCTTTTAAAAGCTTTGAGTTCACAGTGTAACCTTTGTTTGCGTTTGGTTCTTCTGTTTGGATTACATTTTTTTTTTATTGATTTGGTTTACGAATTCGGTTGTGTGCCACTCAAGTTCGAAGGTTTGACCTTTCTTTATTTTCTGATAAGTTTGATTTCCGAGGAGTATCAAGATTCAATGGAGAAGCAATATCAAAAGAAGGTCATCTGGACGATTAAGAATTTCTCCTCTTTGAAAGCTACGGAGATTCATTCTGATCAATTCGATGTTGGTGGCTGCAAATGGTAAGTATACTTTCTTTTCTAATGATTTGTGTCCATTTTAAGTTCATGTGACTTTATATTGTTCCTTTCTTTGCAGGCATCTTTCGGCCTATCCCAAAGGATATAGTAGAGCTGATGATAAGTCCATGGCTTTATTTCTAGAAGTCACCAATTCTGAATTTTTGCCTTCTGGATGGACAAGACGCGTAAACTATAGCCTAACTATTGTAAATCAACTTTCGGATCAACTCTCCCAACGGCTAGGTCATTATATTTCATACCCTGCTAGTTTATGGTTATTTTAAGTAAAGCAACCAAAGGAAAGTTTAGTTTTTATGCTTCTAATGGTCATTAATGGGACTTGTGTTGCTATGAGATTTTGTTTATGTGATGCGGCATTGCGCACCGCTTGTTTTGATCAGATCAGTTCTATGTTTCATGACTTTTCAGAAGCACAAAATTCGTCGTTTGATGAGCAGAGTTCTTCCATGGGCACAATGATTCCCCATACTATCATAAATGGTGGGTTTCTTGTGAACGATGAAGTCAAGATTGCTGCTGAGGTTGGAGTTCTTGAAGTTATTGGAAAATCAGATGTGTTAGAGGAAACTTCCTTGGTAAAGGAAACCATGGATGTCAATGGCTTTCAAGTTTTTCCGGCACAGGTAAAAAAGTACTTCCTAGCTATACACAAGTGTTTTCTTGATGTTTGTACCATTAGCATATATGTTTTGTGGGATTGTTTCACGTTTACAAAAACTGTGATCTGAATATGGTTTTACTTTAAAATTTATACAGTCATTTTTTTCACTTGTAGGAAGAATCTGTGAAAAGTCTTTTTGAAAAGCACCCAGATATCGCGTCAAAATTCCATCCTAAGAACCCACAGCTAAAATCAACATACTTGAATGTCCTACTAAGCCTAACTGAGATTCTGTGCGAGTCCCATGAGGACCTCTCTAGTGGTGATCTGGCCAACGCGTATTCTACACTGAGTTACTTGACAAAAGCAGGGTTTAAGCTGGATTGGTTAGAGAAGAAACTGAAAGAGATTGGTGAGGCTCGGATTCAAGAAACTGAGGAAGAGTTGAAGGATTTGACACAGAGGTGCTCAGACATGAACGCTTTCCTTAAATTCTTGAGATGATTTGGCAGTTAAGAGTTTGGATCTAATTGGTTTTCTAGTCTATTTGTTTGCATCTTGTTTTATAAACAGAGTTTCTATTTGTTTGGTTAAGATCAAGAGATTTGTTTTGTAATTTGAGAGTTCTCTATTATCTATTTTTTGCACTTTGTTTCTTGAGATGGGTATAATAATATTATGATGACAAGAGGTATGTTTGTGTTTAGGTTTCCAAGTGAGAGGCCTAAATCTTAAATAATTTGGATATAAGTAAACGGATGTGTCCATAGTATTGCACATATCGAAGCTGAAAAACTCTCTAGGTGTCTTTAAAGAAGTTAGTTTCTTTATGAGAAAGTAATGTCTTGGTGTTGAAAAAGAGTGGTCCACCAAGAAATGTAGCCAAACATGTGTAGATCTGGCTTCTTGGTTTATTATATATATGGCCATCTACTTGTTACTTTTTTTCATGGTTAATCGACATCTTCATTTTGTGCAACAGAAGAAGAAAACAGATAGAAACATGTATTGAATATTTTGATTACTTGTATAGGAAGCAAAAGAGATATTAACAAACAACATAAAAGAATATGAAATATATTTTAACTTGTAACAAAATCTGATTAATATAGGCAAAACCCTAGCTTCACGCTTTGAACAAATCGAGATCAGTCTCATGAAGATGGAGGAGTGGGCTTCGGCCCATCACAGTGCACATCTACTAAGAACTAGTCCTATGAGTATGAGAACCGAAGCGTTTCGCATTCCTCTAGTTAGTTCAAATCAATTAACACGGTTCCCACTGAAAGTTGTTCTTCTCTCTGTAGACGCGACTCCTAGAGGTAATCACTACAAAAACAATGAACCATTTATATTCTTCATTAATTCACTTGATTCAATGCGATTTCTCTTGTAGAAATCTTGTGTTTGTTTTTCAAACTTTTTTAAGCTTTCGATCTCTTAGTGTTTGTATTTTTTTTTTTTCTGCTTAGATTACATATTTGTTAGATTGTTTTAATTGACAAACTTGGTTGGGTTTCTAGGGTTTTGACCTTTCTTTTTTCTGATAGTTTGATTTTCGAGGAGTTCTATTTATCAAGATTCAATGGGGAAACAATATGAAAAGAAGGTCACCTGGACGATTAAGAATTTCTCCTCTCTGCATTCTGAGAGAATATATTCGGAAACATTCGTAGTTGGTGGCTGTAAATGGTAAGAAGATTTTGTTTTCTAATGGCTTTTTTCCATTTTAGGTTCATTTGACGTTATATTGTTCTTTGCTTGCAGGCGTCTTAGGGCCTATCCCAAGGGAACTACCGTAGCTGATAATTACTTGTCTTTGTTTCTGGAAGTCGCCAGTTCTGAATCTTTGCCCTGTGGATGGAGAAGAAGCATAAACTTTAGCCTAATTATTGTAAATCAACATTCGGATAAACTCTCCAAACGGCTAGGTGATTATTTTTTTACTCTGCTACTCTATGATTATTTCTAGCAAAGCAAACGAAGGTAAGTTAAGTTTTTTTTATGTTACTGGTCATTGACTATTGCTACAGGATTTCATTTACTTGTTTTGACTAGATCAATCTATGTTATGTCACTTTACAGAATTCCAAAGTTCGTTGGATCAGAAGAATCTTGCCAAGGACTACAATGAGTTACTTCCCCTTAGCAAACTCCTTGACAGAAATGGTGGGTTTTTAGTGAACGATGACGTCAAGGTTGCTGCTGAGGTTGGAGTTCTTGAAGTTATTGGCAAATCGGATGTGTTAGAAGAAACTTCCTTAGTAATGGAAACCATGGATGTCAATGGCTTTCAAGTTTTTCCGCCACAGGTAAAACTACTTCTATAAACAAGTGTTTTTTTTAATGTATGTACAAGTTGCATATATGTTTTGTGGAGGTGTTTCAGGTATACAAAAACTTGAATCCGATATGGTTTCACTTTATAGTTTATACGCCCATTGTTTTATCACTTGTAGGTAGAATCTGTGAAGAGTCTGTTTGAAAAGCACCTAGACGTTGTTTCCAAATTTTGTCCCAAGAGTCCACATCTGAGAACAACATGTTTGAATATCCTGCTAAGCCTGACTGAGATTTTGCGCAAGTCCCCCGCGGAAATCTCCAATTGTGATCTAGCTGACGCATATTCTGCAATGAGATTCGTGACAAAAGCCGGGTTTAAGTTGGACTGGTTGGAGAAGAATTTGAAGGAGGCTGGTGAGACTCGGATGCAAGAAATCAAGGAAGAGTCCAAGAACTTGAAGCGGAAGTACGAAGACATGGATGCGCTGCTTGAATTCTTAAGATGATGGTATCAAACTGTTGGATAACTTTGGCAGTTAAGGGTTTGGTTCTATTTGATGTTGTTGTTTTGTTTGCATCGTATTTCTGAAAGCAGATGCCTTCTTAAACTTAAGTATGATCAAGAGACATGTATTGTAATTTTAGTTTTCCCTATTTTACTTTTATTCCATTTTTGTTTCTTGATTTAAAAGTAATCAGAATTTTTGTGTCTCAAGTCTGAACTGTGATGGTTGGTACACAATTAAAGAGTCAAATAAGCTCCCTTTCATGATGGTCATGATAATATGGAGATGATAAGAGGTCGATCTGTTCGTTTCCCTCTTATTTCTTTTGAAATATAACTTATATAAGTAACCGTAAGCGTCTATATATTTAATACAGAAGCTGAAAAACTGTCTAGCTAGGTAATGTCTTGGTGTTGAAACAGAGTGGTCTACCAATAAATGTAGTCAAACATGTGTGAATCTGGTTTTTTGATATATTATATATATGACCTTCTGCTGGTGACATTAATTGTATCAAAACTATATTTTTACTTATGAAAATGTAGCCAAACATGTGTGGATCTAATTTTACTTAGTTTAAATCTAATTGATAGAGGCAAAACGAGACATAATATACAAATTTTCATTGAAAATACAAAATATTTATTTGAAACAATTTGTGTTTTTTTCTATAACAGATTGAGGTACCGATTAGTGAAAAATACTTGAGAAATTCTCACAAATAGCACCTTTTGGTAACCACTTTTCAAATCTACCACCGTTTGAAAATCTTTTCAAATCTACCACCTTCCTTTTTCAATTATCCTAAAATACCCTCAAAACATTATTCTTCTTTCTACGTTTACTTCTTCTCTCTCTCTTTTTTTTTTTTTTTTTTTTTTTTGTTTTTTCTNTATAAACTTTGATTATTCTTCATATCTCGTTCTCTTCACCTTATTCAAATTGATTTTGTTATTCTTCTTCTCTAATTCTTCACCTTTAACAAAAAAATGTCAGTTTTTGATATTTTAGATCTCAAATATAAGTTCTAAGATTTCATATCTGAAAATCTCAAATCTCATATTTGAGATTTAAAACCTCAAATCGAAGATTAAACTTATAAATATTTCAAAATTGACAATCATGAGGTATTAAACTTGAAATCTGAATATCTTTTTCTTTCTATCTCCCTTTTTCTCTGACTATTTCTCTATTTCACGAATTTCATAAGGTTTTATAATGTTTTATATACTTTTTTATAAGCTTTTAGAATTCTAAGGTTTTTATAAGGTTTTATAAGTTTGTTTACAAAATTGTTTTGTAAGTTTCGTAACATTTAGTAAGCATTTAAAAGATTTTATAAACTTTTTTATAAATTTATATGGTTTTCAAAGGTCATATAAACCTTATAAAACCTTATAAAAATCTTTATAAAATCTTATAAAATTTTGTAAATTTCCGTTAAAAGAGACAAACCTTATAAAACTTTATAAAAATTTTATAAAACGGGATAAATCTCAGATTTAAGATTTTTCAGATCCCAGATCTGAAAATTTTCATATTTGAAATTCTTTTTGCTGTGGATGAGCATGAAGGTCGGAGATTTAAGAGAAGAAATAAGAATGAAGAAAAACAAGAAGAAGATTGGATATGAACTAAATACAAATTCACAAATTTTAGATTTAGTTTTTTGGATTTGAACAAGGAAGAAGGAGGATGAAGATGAAGGATGACGAATGATGGAAAACTATGAAAACCTATGAAGAAGATCGATGAAAATGGAGAAGGAATGAGGAAGATGATGAAGGGAGAAGGAGGAAGGAAGAAGGAAGAAGGAAGAAGGAAGAAGGATCGAGGAAGGAAGAAGAAGGAAAAAAAAAAAAAAAAGTGTCATTGATAAAGCGGTAGATTTGTAATTCCCCAAAATACTTTAAAAACTGTAGAGATGCTTTTAGAGAAAAAAATAAAATTGAAAGCCATTTTTTTAACTAATGCGACTTTTTAAAAAAGCAAAAACCTCTATAATCATAAAAGTGCTCCCGAAAATTCTCACACAGTTTTTAATTTTACAGCCACAATTTTTACAATCTCACCAAAAAAATCTACAACCACGACTTTGAAAGTATTTACCAATCAGGAGGACCAGAGAGTATTGGCTAACTGTGTAAACTTTTAAGAAACCGAAGCCACATTACATTACTCTCGTAATCTCCGTAATCAAACTTGGTGGCATTTTGTAAACTCCTAAATTTTTTCATTTCGTTTACAAACCATTTCAAAAGTTTGTAAAATAACATGAGAAACAAAGGAAAGAAAAAAAAGAAAAAAAACACTAGGTGAATTGGTCAAACCCAAAGTTACCGTAAATTTTGTTTTTTTAATTTAATTAAAACATATAAAGCCCAACAAGAAACGCTAATAAAGGGCTAAGAAAAATAATTAGCTGCGAGACAATTCAGTGGATCGTTGAAGAAACCCTAACTTCAAACTTGGGACAAATCGAGATCAATCTCTCTGAAATTAAAAGTGGGGAATTTGTAAGAATTTTGTTTGTTTGCTTACATACCTTAGTTTTTCCCTTTTTATTTTGTTATTTGATATCTTTTCGATTTACAGGAGTCATCATAATCAGGATCAATGGGGGATGAAGTTTATAAGAAGTTTACTTGGGTGCTTAAGAATTTCTCCTCTTTGACATCTGAGTTTATCTATTCTGATATATTCGTGACCGGTGGCTGCAAATGGTAAGATTTAAAACTTGTTATAGCTAATTAATAGTATTTTTTGTTCAGTTTAGGCTTATGTAATCTCCTTTGTTTAATTTGCTGATTGATTGCTATATATGGTTTTGGCTTGCAGGCGTCTTCAGGCTTACCCTAAGGGACGTAATAAGAATAATAAATTGTCTGTGTATCTAAACGTTCCTGATTATAACTCTTTGCCTTCTGGATGGCGAAGA
>OVAF01003722.1:0-11603 GCA_900406245.1 Odontarrhena argentea
AAATCAGAGAATTGTATTTGATGAGACCAGATGAAATTGATTTGGAACTGATTAAGAATTGGAACAGAGTCTCTGAATAGAACAGGAGTAGGAAGTTGAAGAGTCGATGGTTTGTTCTGCTTTGCTAAACTGAAAATCCCTAATTTTTTTAATTAGGAAACGTGTTTAGCAAATCCCTAATTTTTTTAATTAGGAAAAGTAAGCCTATGTATTGTTAACTGTACGTACAAATTTCTTCAACATTTATATATGGGCTTTACCACAAAAAAAGTAAAAAAAATATGGGCTTTTAATTACTCACAAAAATCAATGGGGCATAGATTTTTACATCAAGAGGGGCATGTATATAAGCTTATACATAAATATTAAGAAAAAAAAAAAATCCATGGTGGGCACGTGCCCCTCCCACTCTCACCTTGTCCTCGCCACTGAGTACACCCCCCATAACTCTGCTAGGGGAGCAGAACATACACCAGTATTAAGAGAAAAAACCCCCACACCAGGTTCCATCTCCATCCCGAACCACACGTCCGGCCGTGGCAAGGTCGGGGTTTCCCCGAGAGGCTCCATCCGTGTTCAGTTTATGTATTACTCGACAATTATATTGACCCTGAAAATCCTGAAAATTTCTTGTTGGGAACCTTCAGATTATCTTTCTTTATCATTTTATTCAAATGATTTATGAATTACTCGACAATTATATTTACTCTGTAAAAGATCTGAAATTTTTCGGTTTAGAATCTTCTGATTTTCTTTTAAAAAAGACCAATCAGACACCAGAGAAAACTCAGAAAAGTCGTTTATATTTTTGTATAATAATGATTGCTTTATTGAAGATCAAAATAATCAATGTTTTATTTGTTCTATCACAATTTTGTAATTTACTTGAGGGAGAAATTAATAGTAAAAGGTAGAGAGAAGTGGGGCCAGGTCACGTAGCTATTGGGTAAAAGTAGGGTCCACGTAGGACCCAAATGTCAACTATAATGTAGGAAGCAAGCCCACATCGTTACGATGACCCTCGACCTTAAAAATCTCTATGGACATGACAATATTAGTCATTTTATTTATTTTTTAATTGAAGGGTGGTGAGAGCAAAAAAAATAGTGAGAATGTGATGTAATGAAGACTTCATTAAAACATAATAATATGAGATTAGGAACTTAGTTAATGGATGTGGAGTCAAATAATTTCAGAGGTGGTGATGCAAATGTGTAATGATAGATGTCTAGTGAGTTTGTTGTATTTGGTCTTGAGAATACTCTATCAATATCATATCATTATTTGGGAAGTAACTTTGAGGAAAAATGACGTGTAATGGTGACATGGACAAAAGAATGATGACGTGTAACTGTGACATGGCTTTTTTGAGATTTTTTATTTTAAAAACAAATTATTTGAAAATTCTATTGTTTTTGTCCGAAATTCTAGGTTTTAAAAATCTGTTTTCATTTTTTCATTTATACGAAATTATTTGAATCATTTAATTTGTTTCCTAAAATTATTTTTTCTAATCAAAATAATTATTTTCCTATTCTTTTGGGATTTTTCCGAAATTTGTTTCATAAAATTATTAGAAATTCTTTTCTGATTTTTTGTTGGCATTAAAATAACTATTTTCCTAAAATAATTATTTTCCTATTTTTTTGGGATTTTTCCGAAATTTGTTTCATAAAATTATTAAAAATTCTTTTCCGATTTTTTGTTGGCATTAAAATAATTATTTTCCTATTCGTTTGGGTTTGTTTTGTTATCAAAATAATTAAAATTTGTAAATTAGTTATAGAGATTTTAGGAAATATTATAGAGATTTCAATCGATTTTAGGTTTATGTGTTCCTCTATTTCTTATATATATCACGTCTAAACTTTCTCTACCTCCTCACTAATCTTTTTTTTCGTTTTTCTATGTTGCAGGTTCAAAAAATCAGGAATATAATTTCCGTGACGAGGTCCACTAAATTTCAGTACCACTATGAGTTATGATTCGTTTCATCAAGGTAAAATTCTTCTTCTTTTTCATCGTTTCATTTTTTGTATTTTTTTTATGTTTTATGTTTCTTTGAATTTTGTCGTAGTTGTGCTTTTATTATGATGTTGTTTCGATTCATTTAGCTTCTCAATTCAATATTTGTGGCATGATGGTTACTTCGGATTTTTTTTGTTGTTTTTAGTTGTTTAATCTGATCTTGATAGGAAGCAGAAGAAGCTCTCGCTTTAGATGATGGCTGGTGGGTCATGTGTCTTTTGCCTTCAGAGTGTGAAAAGTAAATTGTTTTTAATGCATCTATCAAAGTTGTTGATGTCGAACATATAAGAAAATCATTTTTGGCATTAACTTTTCTACTATTATTAAGATTTTTAAAAATCTTAGCCATATATTTGACAAATCTTTTATTTAATGTAATTAATTCTTCTTGATTAACCCGAATATATTTATCAACTGTGATACTTTTTTTTGTATCTTATCAGGTCTTTTTTTTTAACGCTTGATTTATTATTTTAAAGCAAATTACAATTCTACAATGAGCAACTCTAAACTATCCCTTATCGATCCACGCCTTCATGTCTCAGTGTCGTCAGATGCGGCTGATCACGTCGATCCACGCCTCCATGCTTACCTTCACGTCTTCACACGCGGCTGATCACAACGAATGGTTATACTTGCACATCGCGGGAGATCTCCAGTAGGAACTACCTCCAATAATCTGCAAATAAATCGCATCGGTTAGGGTTCGAACCCTAGACCTCTTGGTGTGGATAAGTATCAATAATCCTTTGATCAACCACTGGACCAAAGGTACTTCCACTATCTTATCAGGTCTAAGAAGCAAGAAAATATTGTAAAGAGTAGTATTCATAACTCTCTCTTTTTTTTTTTTTACTCTAACACATAGTGTAACCTTCTCTAAATGATTATTTGTTCTTACAATCTTATGTTTTATTCTTATTTATTAGTCTAACATGTTTTTGATCATTGTTGTTGATTTGTTCACTGTTGAATATTTTTCTGTAATTGGTTTTTCCTGATTCTCAAATGTAACTCTCTTTTCTCTTCTCTTTTTTTCTTATTTCTTTTTATTTTTACACAGTGTAACCTTCTCTAAATGATTATTTGTTCTTACAATCTAATGTTTTATTCTTATTTATTAGTCTAACACGTTTTTTATCATTGTTGTTGATGTGTTCACTGTTGAATATTTTTCTGTAATTGGTTTTTCCTGATTTTCTAATGTTTTTATGTGCATGCTTGCGTTTGTGTTTTTGTAATTGGTTTTTTTCTAATCTTCTTCTTATGTTGTAGGTTTGATCTTTTAGAAGAAGAGGAAGAGAGTCAATTTTAGTTTGGCCGAGTAAAGATGTGAAGGAAAAGGCATTATTTTTTATGAACTCTCTCATATGATTGAACGCGAACGTTTGGTATTATCCTTTCTACTACCATGTGTAACGTGTTGTCACATTCTGAGACCAATTAACAATGACATTTTTTTTCTGTGCAAATGTTTTTCAATTTTTATTTTAAAGATGAATGTGTACAATTTAATTAGTATTTGTTCTGTGATTTGCGAACACATGTTTTTCTTTTGCTTTTTAATATATGTTTTGTGATTTCCTTTGGATGTAGTCATTAGTCATAATTTGATCAATCCTTTAAACATTTATACATTTGCTGAAAAAATTGACTAGACCAAAAAGAATCAAAATAATGAGTATTATATGTGATTTCTTGACTAAGAAGTAACGTCATCACTTTCTCTTCCTCTTCTTTTTGGTCACGTAAGGTCATCACTTCTTTTCTCTTTCCTGATGGTATCACTTTCTTAGTCTAACATGTTTTTGTTCATTTTTGTTGATTTGTTCTCACTGTTGGATGTTTTTATTTGATTAGTTTGTCTTGTCTTTTTATGTTGTAGGTTTGATACCTCTAACACAGTGTAAGTTGTCATGCATGTCTTTCTTCTTTTTACGTTAACCTACATGATCTTTCTTATATTATTCATTTTGTTTGGGTATACCTTTCTATCTATTTCAGAGTTTGTGATTTCATATATTGAATGGATATGTCATGATTACATTGTAGGTTCCTAAGTGAGAACCTAAGTCTTTCTTTCCCTATTTTTTACGTCTTCCTTTAGACAGCAACACGAAGAGATTGGTTTCAACAAATCGATCTATTATTTCTTGATCAAGATCAAGAACAAGACTCAACATCGGTATAATGCAATCGGACCTAATGTATCATACGATAGGGAGGTTACTGCTTTTCTTCAGAATCGTCGGATACGTAAGCTTACGGGAATCAAGAGTAAAGAGTTTTTAATTTGGGTTACGATCTCTGAGATTTTTGTTAATGATCAAGATTTGATCAAAATTACTTTTGTTAATCCTACGGGACTATACTTTTCCTTTTACTGTCTTTGTAGGATTGGGGTTTAGTATTTTATAAGTATTTGACTTTAAGTTTTAAGGTTTTGTGATTTATATTTTAGTGGATTAGGGTCCAAAACGTTTTTTAGGGTTTAGAATTTTAGGGTTTAGGGTTAAAACCCTTAACTCTAAATTCTAAACTCTAATACGCTATGAATATAATCCATATAGAATCAATAACTTTTATACAAGTAATCATATTTGCATGTCAAGAACAAAATATAATATTTCAACGACCATACTCTATACCATATGATTAATTTATATGTTTCGAACTACAGTAGAACCTCTTTAAATTCATATATACCCACATTTATTAATCACATATACCAATATTTTTTATCTATATTTAATTTAAGGTACTCAAATTTATAATTCATGGTTTAAACTTTAATTTGTAGGATTTGGGTTTAGTATTTAATAAGTATATAGTATTAAGTTATAAGGTTTTATGGTTTATATTTTAGTGGATTAGGGTTGAATACATTTTGTAGGGTTTAGAATTTTAGGGTTTAGGGTTTTAACCCTAAACCCTAGATTCTAAACCCTAATATTCTATGGATATAATCAAATAAATTTTATACAAGTAATTTTATTTGTATGTCCAGCACACAATATAATACTTCAACGACCATTCTCTATACCTTATAATTAATTTATATGTTTAGAACTATATGTTAATTATATATTAATTATGCAAAATCAAGTTGTGTATAGAGATGCATACTCCAAAATTTTACTCTCGGGTATATATGGCCATGCTATAAACTATATAATTTAGGTATATGTATCCATACGGTAAATTTAATGTTTGGGTATATAGATCCAAATTAGGGTATAGTGTATTATTTTAAAATACAACCATTGTTGATCCAATGATTACAAATAATATAATCTCATATTTGTATTTCTTTTTAAATAAAACTATATTTATATTTATTTCCTTATTATTTTTTATGTAATTGTCTTTATTTTATTTGCTAAATAATGTTTTATACGACATAGAATTATAAAGTAATTTTTTTTGCAAATTACTTTTGGATTTTAAAATTTTAAAATATCTATAATACACAAATTTTATATATCTCTTTTGGATTTTACCATATTTTACCGAATCCCGTTTTTGTCTATGGTCAGCTTTATGTAGCCGTATCGAGAGTCAAATCAAGATCCGGACTAAAAATCTTGATTACGGACAAAGAAGAAAATAACTAGAAGAAAACCAATAATGTCGTCTACAAAGAAGTGTTTGGAAACGTCAAGTAGTCAAGTAGTTTTATGGGTAATCATTGTTGTTATATTACTTATTACGTCTGATCCTAGACATCTATTAACATTCATGATTTTTAAGAAAAATTTCTTTCACACTATTTATTATATAGCAACAAATATAATATTAAATTACTCACTAAAATCCTTAAATGAAATAATAATTTAAAACATACAAAACATATATTTATTTTTAAATTCACTATATATAAATATATTAATATCACATTGAACCCGCGCATGGCGCGGGCAGTAACCTAGTTTTAATTATATTTGGAAAGAGGGATTTATACTTTATTGATATTTTATGTCTAACCAATTCAATTTTGGGTCGTGTCCATCAATTAATTTTCCAAAAAATATAATCGTAGAGTATATCATACATTGAGAGTTTATCAATAATGTCTTCCAAAACAGAACCGGATCTCCATTAAACAATTAGAGGTAGTCGCACTTAAGCAAATGTCTACTCATGACGGAAGTTATTGCTATCAGGTCTAGCCTCCTCTAAGCTCACAAAACAAGATCGATCCAAGACAGATGCAAAAAACCTCATCCGACTAATTGTATAAAAGGAGCAAGGTAAAGGGCTCTATATATGGAATCATCCAAGACATACACATCTTCGCATTCCTTTTCTCATCTATTTGCTTTTTGTTTCTTCAAAGATCTGATAATGTCATAGCGATTTTCTCTAGCAAAGGGTGTTTCTACCAATATTTCCATTGATGCACCCTTAAAATTTAATTAGGTCCAGGTTTTATTGAAATTACCATAAAAATGTATATTATACATCGAAAATTCAAATTAATCTAAAACGTGATACTGTTTTAATTGGTCAAGTGAAAATAAAACAGTGTAGGGAAAACTGCCTACTTCCCCCCAAAAACTTCCATATCTGTCCAGATCCACACGAACTTTGGACCTCTTCCCAATTGCACATATATGTAACTTAACGGTCTAATTACCCATAAATATAACTTTGTAAGCCTATTTCCCCAAATTTGTTCAATGTCTGGTTTACCGTGTTCGAAACTGTTGTGAACCGAAATTAAACCGAACGATGACCAAAACCAAAAGTCGGGAAAACTGCCTACTTCCCCCCAAAAACTTCCATATATGTCCAGATCCACACGAACTTTGGACCTCTTCCCAATTGCACATATATGTAACTTGACGGTCTAATTACCCATAAATATAACTTTGTAAGCCTATTTCCCCAAATTTGTTCAATGTCTGGTTTACCGTGTTCGAAACTGTTGCGAACCGAAATTAAACCGAACGATGACCAAAACCAAAAGTCGGGAAAACTGCCTACTTCCCCCCAAAAACTTCCATATCTGTCCAGATCCACACGAACTTTGGACCTCTTCCCAATTGCACATATATGTAACTTGACGGTCTAATTACCCATAAATATAACTTTGTAAGCCTATTTCCCCAAATTTGTTCAATGTCTGGTTTACCGTGTTCGAAACTGTTGCGAACCGAAATTAAACCGAACGATGACCAAAACCAAAAGTCGGGAAAACTGCCTACTTCCCCCCAAAAACTTCCATATCTGTCCAGATCCACACGAACTTTGGACCTCTTCCCAATTGCACATATATGTAACTTGACGGTCTAATTACCCATAAATATAACTTTGTAAGCCTATTTCCCCAAATTTGTTCAATGTCTGGTTTAATGTCTGGTTTACTGTACCTAATTTCGGTATTGACCAATGCTTAAACCTTAACTCCGATTATCGAAGTGGGCTCTGGGAACTCCGATTATCGAAGAAGACGATGGATATCGTGGTGGCTCAAGCGATGATGATGATCCGGTGGAAAGGAATGAATTCGATATTGAGGTAGACATTGGTGGGTTCGACGAAGAGCCACCAATACATCACAATGTCTATGAAAGCTAGCTTCCCTTTATCATATCTGATCTGTTTGATGTCGGTCTTCGTCCTCAACGCGTAGTCCAGAACAACATCTTTGAAAGCAACACCATTGAAGAACTTCTGCCCCAGAAAAAGCTCCGTGAGATTGCCAGAAAAAGCAACACCATCGATAATCGAAGTTCCCAGAGCCCACTTCGATAATCGGAGTTAAGGTTTAAGCATTGGTCAATACCGAAATTAGGTACAGTAAACCAGAAATTAAACCAGACATTGAACAAATTTGGGGAAATAGGCTTACAGAGTTATATTTATGGGTAATTAGACCGTCAAGTTACATATATGTGCAATTGGAAAGAGGTCCAAAGTTCGTGTGGATCTGGACAGATATGGAAGTTTTTGGGGGGAAGTAGGCAGTTTTCCCGACTTTTGGTTTTGGTCATCGTTCGGTTTAATTTCGGTTCGCAACAGTTTCGAACACGGTAAACCAGACATTGAACAAATTTGGGGAAATAGGCTTACAAAGTTATATTTATGGGTAATTAGACCGTCAAGTTACATATATGTGCAATTGGGAAGAGGTCCAAAGTTCGTGTGGATCTGGACATATATGGAAGTTTTTGGGGGGAAGTAGGCAGTTTTCCCAAACAGTGTACATCAAAGTATCATACAAGATTATTGATCCAAGGTTCGAAGTGCCAATCATTTATGTATCAAAAAGAATATATAGTTTAATTGGTTGTGTAACCATTCGAGTTAATCATATAAATGTCTAATCACAAAGTTAACATGTCTAGTATTCAAGAGAAGAAAGATTACCTTTTAAGATTACTGCATGTATATATTTGTTTAAATTTGATGACGACATGAATCTAGATGAACAGAGGTTTTACAACTGTATATGAGAGGTAAGTTAGTAGTACGTACGTATGTTGTAGATTTCGTGGGGACCAAATTACGAACCGTTATTTTCTGATCTTTTTTGGGTTTTTACATGCATGGGATACATGAGTTTATACTTTATACATACTTTTTTATTTTTTTAACCAGATGTTAAAGTCTGGTTTTTGTTATGGGTAGTATTCTGAAGAAAATTAAGTAAAATACTAGGAAGGCATAGGATTCAATCATATTTTGACAAAACTTATATGAATCTATAGGAATCATGATTTAATATTGAGAATTTATAAATTTCTTCATAATTATAAACATATAAATCTAATTTCTATAGTTATCTCATTTTTTTCTAATTAATGATTTTAACAATATTTCGGCATCTATAAACAATTGAGTGAAAAATTGAAAGTGACCCACGAAAGAGAGATGCGTATAATTAATTATGTTTGGTGCTTAACGTAAAACATGTCTGCATTTGCACTTGTATATATGTTTAAGCTGTGACAGTACTGTATTAAATTAATATATAGTTTTAACGGCTAAGTAAGTGTTCACAAAATGCCATTTTAGTTTTTAACTAATCATATATTGATATCATATCATTAATTAAGATAAATATATACTTATATATGTTTATATGTAACAGACAAATAGATGGTTCTAGTGTTGGCCTTAGTTAGAAGATCATATATACGAATGATCTCACCTCTGAATTCTACGTTAACAAAACACTAGTCTTGAAAACTTAACACATTAATTAATAAATCTTATCGTTGAGGTCAAAATATTAATATAATCCATGTCGATATCTTGTGAACATACTTGGTGGTGAAATTATAAAAATGAAAAAATTATATAATAATTAGTGACCACAAAACAAAATTGTATAATTTTGAGTAACTATATAATATAGGGGTGGGCGTTTCGGTTTTCGGTTCGGTTACGGTTCGGTTTTTTCGGTTTTTCGGGTTTTCGGTTTTATAAAATCACAACCCATATGTAAACCGTTTATATTTCGGTTGGGTTACGGTTCGGGTTCCTCGGTTTTTCGGCTTTTCGGTTTTACAAAATTTCAAACCATATCACAACCGTTTGCATTTCGGTTCGGTTCGGTTACGGATTTTTTCGGTTTATATTTTATAATATCAAAAGAAAAAAAAGTTATTGATAAAATTTCGAAAATTGAAAAGAGTTATCAAAAGTTCAAAATAAAGATAATTAAAGCAACATAAATAAAACTTGACCAGATAAAAATAAAAAACTCAAAAAGAACAAAATATGATAAATTGTAAACAAAAACTCAAAAATGTAAATAGTATAATCACACTTACATATATTAATAATAATATTTTGATACTTTTTTCTAAAACCCGAAAACCCGAACGGTTTTACGGTTTTAAACCGAACCGAAACTGAAACCGAAAGAATTTTAAAATGGTAACCAAACGGGTTTATTGATAAAACCGAAACCGAACCGAAACACCTAATTACGGTTCGGTTCGGTTCGGTTTTATTCGATTCGGTTTTTATGCCCACCCCTAATATAATATATATATACAAATCGTAAATTTTCTAGAAGATGAAGAAAGTTTGCATGGGAAGCAATCTTAATTGGTATGTATATATTAATATTATCGTCAGAATTTATTAAATCTTAATGGTGAGACGTCGTGAGTTTACACTCGATCGTGCTTGTCGGACTAGGGTGAAAAGTGAAAACTTTATAAGTTTACCTCGTGTATCGACTTGTATGATAATTATAAGTTTTTTTTTTTGTCATGTATGATAATTATAATTTAATATTCTTATTCAACATATATTTGTTGACAAAAAAAAAAATCAACATTAATATAAAAAATCATATACAAGAGAGTAATAAAATCTCGTAATGAATATTTATTGGTTTGTGTATTTCAAGGAATGAGAAAAAAAAAAAGAAGATGTGGTGTTATTGGATCAATTATTTATAAATCCTAATTAAAATCAAGTGTTATTCAATTTGTGATTTGTAAATCCTAGTTAAAGTCATGTGATAATCGTTATATTATTTTTAAATTCAAGAATTTTATTTTAAAATAGATTTGATGGATGCGTACTACTTGCGGAAGAACAAGCCTCTCCGTGGTTTCTCTCACATGTCGAAGGATGAACATTATTGTCTTTAGAATGATCATTACCAATACTAGTTTAAACAAGATTCAATATGTAACATGGTCTATCTACTTTTCAGTTTTTTGTTTGTTAAATTTTTATTTCATTAATGTAACTTCGTGATGATATTAATGAAACACATGTTGACAAAAAAAAAAAAAAAAAAAAAATTTTNTTGATGGATTTGAATGAATTTCCAAATTAGAAATACATAGACTGAAATCCGAGCATAAACCTTATGATTTCAGAACAGATTTAGAAATACTAGTAAATCTTATATAGATTTGAAATTCATTCAAATACCATATACAATAGTCAATAACACTCTGTTATATTGTTTTATTGTGTTTTAGCAAACAAAAATGTGTTTATTGTGAAACAATCATAATATGTAATTTGTGCTATACAGTTTTTATAATTGTGTCACAAACTAAAAAACAATTTTTTCATAATAAATAATGTATGTATAGTTGAACAAAAAATTGCTTATTTTGTACGGTTGTACCACTAGATATTCATTAGTAATGAAATTTTTTATTCCGAACTTTTACACATATATGTTTTTTAAAGTGACCTAGCTTGTAAGAAACCAAAAAAATTATCCATTAACAAATACTCCCTCTGTTTCATATTAAGTGTCGTTCTGGAAAATGTATCTGGTTAGTATTTGAATGTATTTAACTCAAAAACACATCCATATACATGTCAGATTCATTTTATCAAAACGACACTTAATATGAAACGGAGGGAGTAGCAATTTTGATTAATGTGAGTACTAAATAGCATTGTCAACGTCTTACAATCCTCAATATTAATACATATATATATATATATATATATATATATATATATTATAATAACTAATAAGAATACTTATGGTAGAAGATAGCCAAAACCCAAAAATATAATAATTTGTATAACTTGTTTTCGTGAAATTTGTTACATGTCGATCTCAATATATAATACGGACATGC
>OVAF01003723.1:0-11598 GCA_900406245.1 Odontarrhena argentea
ACGGTTTGTGGTGGTCGTGTGGTGCTTTGTGGTACTTGTGCTGACTCAGAGCTACACGGCAAATCTCACCTCTTTCTTGACGGTACAACGCTTTCAACCAACGGTCACAAATGTCAATGAACTCATCAAGAGAGGCGAGCCTGTAGGGTACCAACACGGCGCTTTCGTTTATGATGTATTAGTAAACATGGGTTTCATTAATCTAAAGCCTTATAATTCTGTCGAACATTGCGATGATCTTTTGTCCAAAGAGACCTCAAAAGGCGGCATTGTAGCCGCTTTTGACGAAGTGGACTACCTTAGGGCGATCCTTTCAAAATACTGCTCCAAATATGCTATGGTTGAACCCTCTTTTAAGACTGCTGGTTTTGGCTTTGTAAGTTTCTTTTTTCCCTTTCGATTTACATTTTCGACTATTCAGGGTTTTTTCACTAATTTACATAAATGATTTCCATGATCAATATGTAGGCATTCCCCAAGAACTCGCCTTTGACCGGAGATGTCTCTAGGGCGATCTTGAATGTGATTCAAGGCGATGAAATGAGTGTCATCCGGAACGAATGGTTCAAGAAACAGAGTGATTGTCCTGATCCAAAGACCGCTCTTTCGTCTAATCGTCTTAGCCTTAGTAGCTTTTGGGGTCTGTTTCTAATAGCAGGCACTGCTTCATTCTTGGCATTTCTCGTCTTTGTAGCCCTCTTCTTGTACGAACATAGGCACACACTATGTGATCATTCCGAAGATTCATTGTGGAGAAAGCTGACGTCTTTGTTCAGAGTCTTCGATGCGAAAGATGAAAAGTCGCATACTTTCAAGAATAGTGCCGCGGTTCATAATGTGAGTTCACCTATGATGACTCCCTGCACTCCAAGCCCTTCGACTGTGCAAATCAGACCATGGCCACGAAGCATGTCATTAAACAGAGGATTTGAGCTAAGAAGAGCCTCTCTTTTCATGAGCGAAGAACGTTTCACTACGCAACAGAGAAATGGAGAAGACGGAGAATCTGATATTGAATCCCGAGCTAAGAGATAGAGAGAAGAAGTCAATCAAACTCCATGACAAGTTTGATTATCTAGGCAGGGATTACTGGTCCATGTTTTTTTCACTGATTTAAATTTTTTAATTAGAATCATGTGTTGGACCCTTGTTATTTAAAAAAAAAAATTAAATTCCGGTGTTATTTGTTATAACATTACTAAATACTAATTGAAATTCATATTTAATTAATACCATGGATTTATGTAATTTTGGAGTGACGTTAAATGCATTTGGAAGTATTTTCAACCTAAAATCACAAATATGAGAGTAAACTTTGTTATTCCAAACTGAATTTACGAATACAAATTTAAAACTTGAAATATAAAGATTTATAGATTTTCAAATCAACTAAATTATTGAACAAACAAAAAAAAATCTCTAGATTAATTACGAGTTGTGACCTAATGATTGTACTAGCACTGTCATTGTTTTACCGCTTAGATTTAAAATCAATTTTAATATATATTACATGTTATTAATAACCTAGTCTCTTTACATTCATATTATTTCATGTGACGCATTATTTTAATGTGTAACAAAAATTGTATATACTTATAGTAAGCATTAAATGTACAACGTACAATGATTTTTTTTTTTTTTTGCCTTTGTTGTTAGACCAAAATGTTCAAGGCTCTCACTCAGTATTAATTCCAGGTCGAAACAGAAAGAGACTTGGTTTTACAAAAACAAAGGAAGTATACACTTGAAACCAGTATTCAAACAAGGGTTACTCGATAACTAGACGGTCATTCATAGTATAGTGCCTAAAACATCTAATCAGAGACTAAAATGCTTTTTAGAACATTGTTTTTGTAACAATGAAAAAAAAAAAAAAAAAAAAAAAAAAACCCNTTTTTTAAAAATTTTTTTTTTAAAAAAAAAAAAAAAAAAAAAAAAAAAAAAAAAGACCGACTGCAACAAATAAAAACAGTGTTATCATTTTTTTTTTTTCTTATATAGCATACACGTAACAATTAAAAGAAGAAAATCGAAGGAGAAGGAAGAAAGTTTCTTAGGGAGGAGGAAACGATACTGCAATCTGATATGTGTGAGAATCTGAGGAGTTTAAGGCAAAGCGGTCGTTACTGTATCTGTATGTAAAATTTACAGGTTCGCAGTGGCGAAGCTACGTGTGGTTACACTAGGTCAATTGACCCACCCATTTTATCATTTTTTAATTTATTTTATTAGTTTAATTGGTTTGAAGATTGGTAAATAGTTCTTTTGAACTGGTTTAATTTCTTTTTTTTGTTTTAGTTTATGTTTTCTGAACTAGGCCCACTTTGTTCAAATTCAATTTTGTTTGGTGTTTTATAAAATTTTAACAAAATAAGTCCATGTTATCGACCTTTTTCGTTTTAAGTATTTTAATCCTGTTACATGATTCAAGGAAAAATATTTTTAATTTTCAATCATCACTTATCACTACCATTCATGTTCAATCATTCAATAAATGTTGATGATATTTTCATTTTTCAATATTTTTTTGGAAAATGTAGAGTGTGTATGTGATGATTTTAACATATCTTTGTTTAATATATTCATCTTCTTATTCCAAAGATTGTTATAAAAGGGCTTCAAAATATGGAAAACGCAAAGTTCTTTTGTAAAATATTTGTTTCTATTTTTATTTAATATTTTCCAATTTTTTAATATTTTCAAATATCTATTGAACTAGGTAATAAAAATTTCTAGATTCGCCACTGCAGGTTCGGTCTGTGACTTATATGCTGCTGTATTGTATCATTCTCTTCATCAGAATGTCACGGACTACAAATCTCCAACTTATCCACTCCTCACCCCTTTCACCACAACCAACGACCATATACACCATTTTTTAGTATTATTATTATAAACATACTGACATAATAATAAATATTGACATATGTTCCAGGTACACAAGTCAAAACTTAACCTCTGTGGAGTAAAGGGATCCATTCAATCTTAATAAAAAAAAAAAAAAAAAAAAAAAAAACAGAAATTGATTAAAACTTTCCAATCGTGAAGAGATTTTACCTTTGGGACCAGATTGTTTAGGTAAGAGTAAGACATAAATAATTGTGTACAGCTCGATCTCTATTATGATGAGTTTATTCATACAATAATCCAAAAGCATACATACAATACAATTACGTTTTGGAAACTTATATATTTTGTTCGGCAAATTGATTACTAAGAGACTAAGAGTTTATCTAAGCACTTTGTAATGAATTTCTACAACATGCTATTTTGTTTTCATTGTATCTTTGAAATGAGATGATATAGTTTAATTCAGTTGACCAATGTAAAAGATTAAAATAAAGGGAAACTAAATGCCTGTATACGTAGAAATTGACTATCACATCATACCGAAAAAGATTCACTCTCATAAAACATAAATGGAAAGACCCAAATATTCGTATTATTAATGGAAATTTCATATTTTATTCGAGAAAAATAAGATTTCTTTTGCTAGATTTTTTCCTCCTGACAAGAGAACTCAACCATAGAACATTATCAGTGGATCCCATTTATCCCAAGAAAAAAATAAAAAAAATTATGAACTGAGGTCTTTGTTTTTTGTGGTCTCTAAAGTGTATTGTGGGGTTAACCAAAGGGCAAGTAAAATAATCCAAATACACAAATACCAATGACTCTACGCACCCTCTTTATTCCGTACGAAATTTTCTTATCAACAAGAAATTTAAAATAATCCTGCAAATCGACGATAAAAGAAAAAAAAAAATCTTGCAAATCATTTTTAATCGTCCAAAAATACAAAAAAAAATCAAGTAAACAATAACCACAGGAAGAGGAGGAGAAATAGAAGAGGTTTCACTAAAAATACTGCGCCGAATATGTATAAAATATCCATATTAGAGAATAAGAACACAAGAACCAAAACTATTTGTCTTTATTAAACAGATGATGGTTTAAGTGATCACATTCATTCAACCAATTTTTTTTTCCATAATTTCGTTTTTTCAATAAACATGTAATATGTATTAACCTAAGTTTAAATTTAGTTAATAACACAACAATGATATTGACACAAACCTATAGAGTACAAATCTTGGTCCATTCATTCAACCATAAACAAAAATATTGCAGAGTTAAATACTCATATAAAATAAAAGATAAAAGAAAAAAATTACAAAGATAAAAAAAAAATCAAATAATTTAGTTTTTCTTTAAAAAAAAATAATTATATAATTTGATAAGAGGAAATAGTTGGGTTAAGAAAAACTTATATTATGTTAATTTTCATCAATAATAATTCAATAATAGCACACTAAGGCCATCTCCAATGGAGACACTTTGAAGTGTCTCCACAATTATTAAAAATATTAAAGAAATGAAATATTAATAATTAATTAGCAAAGGTGTCTTCCAAAGTGTCTTAAGTGTCTCTATTGAGACACTTTGGAGAGAAGATCTTCAATTTAAAGACACTCTTCCTATTTAATCAATGATATTTTATTTTTTTAATTTTTTTTTAAAGTTGGGAAGACACTTTGAAAGTGTCTCCATTGGAGATGGCCTAAGTTGGGTTTCAATCTCAATAGTGACACAGTGACAACATAGACACAATCGGTTACAAGTCCTAATTAGTTATATGCAGTTTTAATTTTGAATGTTATTAGACCAAACTCATCGGCAATATTTGAATAATTTCCATAATAAACCACCATTTTTTCTCCATATACAATTGTGGAATTTATTGGCTATATTCCTTGGCGGCAATTTTGTAAGTATTACGCAAATAATTACTAAATCTTACCAAAAAATAAAAAGAAAGGCCAAGAATGAATTGTGTTTCCACCTCAACCATCTATATAAACCCTCTCAATACTCTTCAAGCATAAGTCACTAACAAGTATTCCAACTCATAACTCTAACTAATATATTTAGATAAATAATGAAAATTTCATCACCATCTTCAAATATCTTCTCCTCTGAAAAATCGGCACTAATCACAATAATAACGAGTGTAGTAGTAGTACTAGTCTTAGTGTTGCATCAATGGCGGTTGCACCAGAAAAAGCAAAGACCAAAGCTACCTCCTGGTTCCATGGGTTGGCCTTACCTCGGAGAGACACTTCGCCTCTACACCGAGAATCCCAATTCTTTCTTCGCCACTCGTCAGAACAAGTACTCCTTTTTCTTCTCTATTAAAGTTACATACTTACAAAAAAAAAAAAAAAAGAGAGTATTAATTGTAGATATACTCACTTTATAGGAGTATCAATCGTTCATTGTAAACTTTTGAACCTTGAAATTTGTTTGTAAGATTAGTTATTTTGTTCATATGGTGAGAGAGGGTGAACAATAACATTCCTAGTCCATNACTTTCTAGGAGTATCAATCGTTCATTGTAAACTTTTGAACCTTGAAATTTGTTTGTGAGATTAGTTATTTTGTTCATATGGTGAGAGAGGGTGAACAATAACATTCCTAGTCCATATGGATGATGATTGTTTTAATGCGATTTTAAAAGCGGTTTTTTAAAATAAAAAAAATTTAAATTATCATTCATGTTTTATTATTTTGTATGAATCTTATTTAATTTTCAATATACATTTTTGCTATTTGAACCATACGACAAAATACTTTCTAACTTATTTCATTCCGCAAATTGTTGTTACAAATTTGTGATATAATTCAATTGTTTAAAAAATCACACTGTTAGTAGAAAAATGAACATTTTCACTACAATTTGAAATGACAGAAATACCCTTTTATAGATCTTTTCGAAAAATGGAATAAACGTTACAATTTGCATGAAATAATAATTGAACCGTATAGGTACGGAGAGATATTCAAGACGCACATATTGGGATGTCCATGTGTGATGATAAGTAGCCCGGAAGCGGCTCGAATGGTCTTAGTGAGTAAAGCACACATGTTCAAACCAACATATCCTCCGAGCAAAGAGCGTATGATTGGACCAGAGGCTCTCTTCTTCCACCAAGGTCCTTACCATTCAACACTCAAGCGGCTCGTGCAGTCTTCCTTCATGCCTTCTGCTCTAAGACCAACCGTCTCTCACGTCGAGCTCCTTGTCCTCCAAACCTTATCTTCTTGGACATCTCAAAAGTCCATCAACACCCTTCAACACATGAAACGAGTATGTCTCTTTGGTTCTATTTTGGGTGAATATGCATGGGCGGTCCTTGAGGCATGCCAAAATAAAATATTTCCAAATTTTGCGGGCCTCACTATATTTTTAATATAAAAAATCCAGAGAAAAAATTGTGTGCCTATGGCTAAGGAAAAGAAGAAGGGATTTGAAGTTTTGTGAGGGTCCACTTTATAAAGAAAATATTGTTTTGAAAAATAAAAATATAGTCTATGACATTTTTTTTTAAGAGGTTAAAGTTATAGTCTGTATATGACAATTTTATGTTTTCGCACTATAATATAAAATGAAATTTAGGTTTGTTTATTTNTATAAAGAAAATATTGTTTTGAAAAATAAAAATATAGTCTATGACATATTTTTTTTTAAGAGGTTAAAGTTATAGTCTATGACAATTTTATGTTTTCGCACTATAATATAAAATGAAATTTAGGTTTGTTTATTTTGAATTATAGAATTGTGCATTGTAAATTCAGGAGCGGCTTTAATTTTTTCTATTGGATATTAATGAGAGAATTAGTTTGATGAGGAATATTGGATATGTTGGTGTAGTATGCATTCGATGTGGCGATCATGTCAGCCTTTGGAGACAAAGAGGAGCCCACTGAAATTGAAGCAATTAAACTTCTTTATCAACGTCTCGAAAAGGGTTACAACTCCATGCCTCTCGACTTACCTGGCACACTTTTTCACAAATCCATGAAGGTATATATATAATAGTATTAGATGATTTTTACTAGTAATAGATAAGAGTTACATATAGTCCGATAATAAAAATATCTTATGGAATTTGAAGAACGCGATAAGTCTATGTAGAATGGTTAAATACCACAAAGAAAACTTGTGTTTAGTTTTTGAGGACCACACGTACGTGTGGGATATTATTTGACCTATAGGTTGAGATTCTTTTCACAAAACATGAAGACAAAAGTCATAGATGTTTGATGTGTTGAAACTTGAAAATACTCTCCAATCATATATTTTCAAAAAATAATTAACATACTAGGTTTACAATTTTTTTTTAACTTTTTATTGGAAAATGAAGGCAAGGAGAGAATTAAGCGAGGGATTAAGGAGAGTAATAGAGAAGAGGAGAATAAGTGGAAATGAAGGAGGAGGGCTATTGGGAGTACTTTTGGGTGCTAAAGATCGTAAACAAAATGGTTTAAGTGATTCACAGATTGCTGATAACATCATTGGTGTTATCTTTGCCGCCACCGACACCACCGCTTCTGTCTTAACTTGGCTTCTCAAGTATTTACATGACCACCCTAATCTACTCCAAGAAGTCTTCGTAAGCAACTTTTTTTCTTTACTTGTTTTTAGTATAGCTAGTGAATGGTTACAGAAATGTGTTAGATCACATATTTAGAAATAATTGTCTCAACAAAGAAGCTCATGTTAAAATGATAATATTTTTTAAAAGTTTTATGAATATCGACTAATCTGAGTTGTAATATGTAGTCTAGTGGTTTATATGATTATTCGGATTATGAACATAGTATAATTAATGATTTTTTTTCAAGAAAATTTATATCATCCTACCTTTGTATAATTAATAATATATATGTAATATAACTAACAAATATTTTTCTTGTTTTTAAGAGGGAACAAGTCGGCATTCGGCAGAAAACAAGGGAAGAAAAGCGAGGAATCTCATGGGAAGATACAAGAAAAATGCCACTGACCACAAGGGTATATACCATTTCATTTGAATAGATTGATTTGTATTTGACGATGTCATAATAGGTCGTATAATCGATTAATATGGTATTTTATACGTATTTGGTATTATATAGGTGATACAAGAGACACTAAGAGCAGCAAGTGTATTGTCTTTTACGTTTAGAGAAACAGTACAAGATGTTGAATTTGATGGCTACTTGATCCCTAAAGGTTGGAAGGTTCTTCCTCTTTTCCGCCGAATCCATCACTCTCCTGATTTTTTCCCCAATCCCGAGAAATTCGATCCTTCTAGATTCCAGGTATATATCTAACATTAAAAGGAAAAAAAAAAAAAATTGGTACATGACTAGGTTTAATACGTTCATGTATATGCATGGTACAGCTAGAGAACATGAACATGATAGATAGGAAAATGAATGACGACTTTTATGTTTTAATACTTTTATTGTAGGGTTAATCGAAATTTATATTTTGGTTGAACCCTCAAAGTCAAAATAGGGTATAGTCAATGATGTGGGGGACATGGATTTTGCATGTAGATAACATATGGTAATGTCGACAGGTAGCACAAAAACCTTACACGTACATGCCCTTTGGAAATGGAGTGCACTCCTGTCCAGGAAGTGAGCTGGCTAAACTTGAAATGCTTATCCTCCTTCACCATCTCACTACCTCTTTCAGGTATTTTCTTTTTCTAATTGTTTTTCCTATATATTTTTTTTAGAATTATGAATAATTTTAGTATGATGTCATAAATTCTTGTATATAAATCGACTACGTGTTTTGTTGAAGATGTTTAGTTAAACTTGTGATGCTCAAGACTTAGAAAGGGATTGCCAGCTGTATTTGAGTGGAGATCTATTACTAGAATCAATCTTGAATTTTGTTTCTGTTCTTGAAAATTTAATGAGTACGTAGATATTTTGTTGATAACAACAATAATTAGTTGTAGTACTTCAAATAATTTTTAAAACATGTGAATCACCGATCTGGCAAGTAAGTACTTATTACCCTATAGAATGGTCCAGCATAAGATGTGAATCTCGTTAATTCACTACTATTTGTTTGTATATACTACAATATTAATATTTACTATTAATCAAATTAGTGCTGATTAATTAGTGATTAATGAAAGTTTTGGGTTTAACTTGCAGATGGAAAGTGGAAGGATGTGATGAAGGAATACAGTATGGTCCTTTCCCTGTTCCCAAGAATGGTTTACCAATAAGAGTGACTCCAATTTGAGCCTAAGACATAATTGGATTTTTTTTTTCTTTTCTTCTGTTAATCAAATAATTGTAACTCAGGCTTTTAGTGCTCTGCAAGTAGATATGATTTGATAAACTGGCCTCCAATTTGGCCCGTTTTCTTTTGTGTATCAATTATTCCCCAAAATCTTATGTAAATTTGCAATTCAATGAACTTTCTTCAAATTTCTTGGAATTTGTATAGTATACATTCCCAAATTACAGTTGATATAAAAAAAAATATATGTGAGAAAGTACATGTTCAAGGGGACATGCATCTTTTGAAAAAGTTAATTTGGAAAAATATATTTTTCTTAAAAATACATTTTATTTATTTATTTTGAAGTCTTAATTTTTTCTATAAATTGCATAAAATAGATTCATTAAAAATATAATGAAAATGAATGGTAATTTTTAATATAATTAGGTTTTAAGCTGACAAAAAAATTTACTTGATGGGTAATCAAAAATATTTTGGATATATATACAGTATTAGTTTTTTTTCTGTGCCATTTTCGACAATGTAATTAATAAGATTGGATGTTATTTGTTTTATAAGATTCCGTTCAGACAGAAATAGTTGAGGTCGACGTAATTGTTTTGTACGGAAGGAAACGTATTCTAGTTATTAGTTGTATGAAGTTTTTGATTGGACATGTCTACAACGTATTAAATGGGTTTATACCAAAGTCACTAAATAACCAATCGTATTTATACTAAGTAATTCCATTAGACAAGAAATTAAAATCCTCATTATATCATGTCACAAACACGGGAAGTACATAAAGCTATGAGCCATGGAAAGGAGACAACACAACACATTCAAAAATTTCACAAGTCTCGTGATATTTAGTATAAAACATATCGCCACGTGTCCAGACTCGGGTACGTGCATGCGACGACGAGTCTACCTAACACACATCTTTACGTGGAACACTAAAATTCCATAAGAGAACGAAAATGATTGTAAATTAATCTAAATTCAATGTCCCACGATTTGTCTCTGTCTAAGTCAGAGAGAATCAGAGATTTGTTTTTATGAATTTTGTGCATTGGTCCATACTTTTTTGATGATGATCGAGATGAGTCTCTCTTAACCATTCCAAGGATTTTGGTGTGACAGAGATTTAACATACTCCAACCCTTTCTTATCCTTTTTGTCCCCTCCTCTTTCTTCATTTTTAGTCCTGCCTCTGTGTTTTCACATGTTTTGTTCTTGGGAAATGTCTCTCTCAATCTTTTTCTTTGTGTTTTTTTTTAAATGTAGAAAAAGAGAGGGAGTGGATATGATGTGAGACGACTAAAACGTGTAGAAAGAAAAAGAGAGGGGGAGTGGTAATTAGTTAACACGATAATCCTTTGGATTAGATACGTGAAGTGGCCGAAACTTTTTGATAATCGACTTATAAGATTTGAGTGAGTCTTTTCATTCACAACGTTGATGGTTTACATTACGAATCCAAACTCTGGATATTTGTTTTGTTTATGGTTCATAATAGTGTTGACATACACTAATCTATTCTACGTAAGCAGTGATAAATTGTATATTCCTAATTCAGAGTGTTTCTTAGTATGGAATTCCAAAAGACCGACTCGGACAATTGTTTATTTTCTGAGTTAGCCTTTGAAATTCCATACTATAAGCTTAGGTCCAATACCAATCTACTTTAATTAACATTCATGAAATAATTATAGGAACAAATCATGCCTTGCAGTCTTGCACCTTTCTGAAATTGGTGAGTAGGGCAAACGCAAAACTTAAAACTAAAACAGTCAAGGACAAACTTAGCATCATAATTTTATGTAAACATCTCTAAATATTTTCATGCTGATTCTCGAAATAAATAATCATATAACCATATCATGTTTGTGTTAGAAGATATGATTGGAATCGATCATCGCCAGTTATACTCTTGTCATGTTTTTTAATAATTTGATGATCCAACACAGTGCCGTCCCTAGGATTTTTGTGGCCTAAAGCAACAATAAATTTTGTGGTCTTACTTTTTTTTATTTTTTTTGTAAGTTAAAATGTGGCCTTATGAAATGATATAAGCTTGTACAATGTATATAAAAAAAATTCAGTAATTTTAAAATCAATAATATAAAATTAATTTTCTGTCGGTTTTTTTTTTGAACTGTTAGTAATTTTTTATCAAAAATATTATGTTGTAAAGTGTAAGTATTTTCGAATTTATAAAACATTTTAGAATTGAAATTATAAATTGAAGTTTTTCTCTATTTTATTTTACCATCAACTTAAAAANAAAAAATTGAATAAAATAAGTAAATACATTATAAATCATAAATGTCGATGGAAATGATGAAAATATATGTTATTTAAGATCTGAGTTGAACTAAAGTCGATACAAAAAAATATGATTGTGGATCAATTTGGAATTTAATAAGAACAAATTGAATAAGTGATATAGTAAACTTTGAGTTTTAGTTGTGTGAATTTTTTAATATTTGTGGCCCTTAAACTTGATTATAATTAAGTGGCCT
>OVAF01003724.1:0-11594 GCA_900406245.1 Odontarrhena argentea
CGTCGACTTTGCGTCGCATATGGCCGACGCAACCTGGCGTTATTCTTGTAGTGGTGATGGTATCCTAGTCGCCTAGTCGGGATAGTTGTGTTAGCTTTTCTCAATGCATAAGCTTCTTCCTCAATAGGAGATGAGATGGGAGAAATAGTTGCATGTCCACTAAGCATTTGCTTTCCATTTGAGTCCTAGAGAAACCATCCAATTCCTGCTTTATGATCCTTTCATACCCAAAAGGCATCTTGAAAGCAACAAGCTGAATTAACTAAGGTAATTACTTCCATAAGATTAGCTGGAATGCATCACATAGAGGATATGTTGTGGCTAAAGGACTGGTCCAAAACATCACGGCGTACTTGTAATTGTCCTAAAGCTTCCTCCCATTGCCAATGGCTTGCCAAAGCCTTGGATATTAGGCTAGGAATTGGCCAATGTTCCCATGGAAGACTTGTTCATTTCGATGTTTCCAAATATGCCATATAATAAAAGGAAACAAGTGCTATGATATTTTCCAACTCTATTTCAAGTGATCAAATCATGAGGATTCTATAAAATAGAGTTTGTGGGTAGAGTGTTACATAAAATTTTGCTGAACATGAGAGAGCTGCCATACTTTTCTTGCAATTGAGCAGGTGAACAAAATATGGTATGTTGACTCTTTCTCCTTCTCCACACATAGGGCAGGTAGCATCCATTATTAGGCGCCTGGTTTTTAAAGATCACTGCAATAGAAAGATCATTATGTGAGGGAGGTGGTATCCCGACTTAACACAATTAACCCCATTACTAGTATGATCCCAAATCAGCTCATCATCAACAGTGGTAATACTAGGCTTTATAAGCTTTATGCTATCAATATCATCACGGTGTGTCCAATGGAGAAGTTTATCCCGATCGCAGAGATTAGTGTTTGGTTCAAAGAGATCAATTACTGTTATGGTTGGTGGAGCAGGCTGGTAAGCAGGCCTAGGTTGACCAGAACAAAGCCAGTTATCTTGCCAAGGGTTGATAGAATTTCCATTGCCTAGTAATCTTAGACCTTTGGTTAGAATTTTAGTGCCTTGACGACTTGTTCTCTGCTTCATCCTCCTCACTCTTTTTCTCAGTTTCTTGTGGAGCTACAAATTCATCATCTCCAACAGCAAGCTTTTGACAACTCCTCGAACCATTGTTATCCTTCTCCCCAAGTGGCCAAGTCTGTATCTTTTCCAAGTGATATTAGACTAACAAACTAACAAAGATGGTGAAAAACATCTGCGGTTCCAGTTTTTTTATAGTACTCACACATACTCAGGAGCGTGTGATTTTCAATTCCTCAAATATCTTCAGAACACTGGTCCTCATCATTTCTCTCTTTCGAAAGAGTGACCGAAGCAGAGTGTATCATCATCACAGCGACCATCGGAACTAAAGAGAGTAAGAAGATGTCTTACCATCCGCGATTGCAGCCGCTGCGCTTCTCTTTACTTCTTCTGAGCTATGTTCTGTTTACCATACTTTCAGTAATAGAATTTGCCAATGCACATATGTAAATCGAGCTTTTATTTTTTTAGTTCTTTGAAAGTTTAAACTTGATTATATGATGAGTTAATATAGTGCTCTATAGCAATGCAAGAGAGAGATATATGTGCATTATGACACAGAAGTAGATGTGCGTGATCAGCAATTCTCGAGCAGCAAAAAAATCACTAAGAGCTATGATCAACTTCACAACCATTTGTAGTCCCCTTTTCAAAGAGCCATTCTCTAATACTACCACCAAGAAGCTATTGTGTTGACATTGTTGTTCTGCTTTGTTTCCATGAGATCCTCTTGAAAAAGTTTCAGATCCAATAGTCACCTAGACACAGTCACACAAACTAGCTAAGCAGAAACTTAGCTACATATGTAAAAGACCACAAGAAATCACAGCAAAGATCAAAATTGTTGTCTTGTTTTCTTGAGATCCTCTTGAAAAGTTGCCGATCACAGGGTGTTAAAGAGACAATTTAAACTCCACTTTGGATCTGATTTCTTTTGGTTTTCCATTCTCTAATGACTGCCAAGCTTTTCAACATCTTGTCCATGCGTGCCTCCAGATTCATTCCTAGCTCCTCTATAGCAAGTTTCCTCTGCTTCCATCTTTCATCATAATCATCATTGGATATCTGTTTTTCACCATATCCATTATGCAAATATTCTGTTTCCTTGTTGCCATCATCGACCAGAGTCTTCTTCTCTGCATTCTTTACACTTACATCAACATCATCATCATCAAATAGTTGCCTTGTCTCTAGAGCTTTGCTTGCAATTTCTTCATACTCGTCCCTCCTTTGCTCTACTTTTACCGAAGAAAGCTGTGGACAATAATCTGAATCATCACTGTCCTCCACCTGAAACTTTCTCCTTCTTTTTCTGAGTGATTTACAATCATGTCCTCCGGTTTCTTCTGCATCACTAAAATACATCTTCCTTGACCTGATCCTTTGAGCGATGGTCATACTATCATTTTCTTCATCCTTCAAACTGTCATCATCATCCTCACAAGCTCGCTCCTTGTATTTCTTTGCTAATCTACATGTCCTAGATCTTCTCAACTTTGCAGGAAAGCCTTCTTCCAATTTCTGAACCACTTTACTCAAAGGCAATACTTTGGGAGATATATCAAGATCATCATCATCATAACAGTCAACTGTATCTTTTGCATGTAGAGCTTCAGTTGATTCCTTCTTCGCTTCTCCAGAACTGAGAAACTCCGACACTGATTTCAGCCATGAGTCTCGGTATCTCGTAGTAACAGAACCTCGATCAAGGCGAGAAGGCATGTAGACCTTCAAATCAGCAAGAGACCTACTGTAATGGTCCCATGCTTCCTTTTCTGTGAAGTTTCTTCGATGATTTACCAAATCAGGGAGATCTTGAGTTAAACCAAACTGCCTTGTCACTCGATTCGGATAGTAACCTTGCACAAAGCCATCTCCAACAAGCTGAGAAACTCTCACACATCGAGCATAAGACTTAAACTCATCATCAAGACTGTCATCAACAGTCAACCACATAGCTTCCTCAACGTAAAACCGAAAAGGACTCCAATTCTTCAAAGGTTTAGTGTAAGGACGCCACTCGAAATCATCAATACTCAGTCTCACATTATTAGATTTTTGTTGCAGAGAGTCCCACTGAGCTATTCTAGGTTCGCCTTTTGGTATCTCTCTGGATTTTGGTCTTGTGTTCTTAAACCGCTCCCAAGTCCATACTTGGACCAACTTAAACAGAGACTTGAGATTAAGTTTGTCACCATCACACATTCCTCCTCTAGCAAAATGGCGAATTTGACCCAAATCTCTGTAAATTCCAGCTAAAACAGCAGGAGCAAGAGCAAGCCTTTCACCTCTAGCTAAACGAACCGCAATTGGGATAACATGGCTTGAAATAAGACGACGACTTAAAACTGGAAAAACAAACAAGGAGAGCCACAACACAAGAAAAGCTTCATGCTCCATCTCATCATCTCTCCCCAAGAAGCTCGAAATCCATCCACTTGGTCTCACAGCAGCGTTCTCTCTTCTGTTAAGCTCCGTCCTCATTTTCTTCAGTTTCTCCGCAGAATCTCTCATCTCCGAGCTCTCTAGAGGAGCAAACACAGGAGATCCCAAAACAGAGAACCCGAGAAGCACCATAACATCCTCTAAAGTTATCGTTGCTTCACCCCAAGGAAAGATGAAAGATTTGGTTTCAGAACACCAATTCTCAGCAACAGAGAGAATCAAACTCTGGTTCCTAACGATATTGTAAGCTGAAGCCTTGATTGCTTCAAAGATTCCAGCTTTTCTCCAAATGGGTTCGTATAAAGCTTCCATTTTTCCAAGCCAGGATACATAATGACGCTGTGCAAACCAAAACCCAGAGAAAGAAATATGGGAAGACAAATGCTTTAGGTCCTTAGAAGAAGAAACAGAGTGACGATTCTCCATCTCTCTCTCTCAAAGATGATGAAGAAAGCAAAAACCAAAAACGATTTTTTCGCCCTCTTTGTTCTATGAAGTTAGGGATTTTGAAAGTCAAAAAGGAGACTAGAGGAATCGATTTTGCTGTGAATGATAAAACAAGAAAAAAGTTGAAGTTATGTGCACAGAGAGAAATGGTTAGAGACTGAATAGAGCAGTTTCCTTTTACGGCAAACGAACGAAGCTCTTTTTCTTAAATTCGTACCCAATAAGTTAAAACATGCCAACTGTATACTATATCTCTAGTATACTCTATATACTAATATATAAACATGACATTCTTTACATACAACATGAGATGTAAGCTTTAGTCAATAATATATTTTCAATATAACAGATTGAACACTTGTCTATATCATGGAAGAACAAATCCTTGTTTGAACAATTTATCCAAAATCTTAGTTTGACTGAATATATAAGAAAATTCATTTCCTCCGTCGTCGGATGACATACTTCAAGAATCACCTTTCATCACACACCACCATTCCTTCACAACCTTAACCAGTTGCCAGAGCAACGAGGCTTTTTGATGACAACAATTGCAAAGATTCAGAGTTGGCCGGCTAATTTTGTTCCTTTCCTATATCAGTACTTTTTTTTTTTTTTTTTTTCAACCACACTTTAATATCGATTGGGCCACAACTGGCTGACCCAATAGCCATGTCCTGCATATTGCAGAGTGTGTAGGGAGCGGGGCTCGATCCCGGGTGCACTGGTGATTCTTGCTTCAGCGGACTTACCTCTTGCCACTTGGGCCAAGTCACTTGTGCTCCTATATCAGTACTATGAATGAGATAGATTGAGTGTGTGAAAATCTGTACTATTATTTTTTCGAAAAAACAATTCTAGGTAATAATTCTCAAAGTTACCTTGTATTTTTTTAAAAAAATTAACGTCCTAAATTATTAAAAAAATAATCACATCTCGCTAGGTTGATTTGACCGAATACAGACCGTATAAACAATCTTTAATCAGACAAACTTTATCAATGTGTATACGGGTTGAATTCGTATTTAGCCATCTAGTATAACCAGTAAAGCTGATATGTCCCACAGCATTTGCCTCCCTAGATTTTGCGTTCTACTTAATTTTTCTTTATTTTTCACCCTAAACTTTGTATCTCTCTCGATTTAGCCATAAGAAATCGAATCGTGTGATTACCAATCCTAAACCGAAAATTTGTGTTTCCAATTAGCGTTTTGGATATGTTTAAATCGTCAAATTATTATTATTTTTTTTGAAAAAATAAATTGAGTAAAAGAATATTTATATTTTTTTGATTTGTGATATCAAAACTAAATATGTAATCTCAACCTTAAATATTTTTTATTAACAAAATGCGATTTTCAAAAAGCCAATTTTCGATTTAAGAACGCTAATCATCATAATCAATTTCATATGTATTGTATTCGTTTTTTAAGTCTCTAATATAATATTTTGTTTTATAGTGTATACTAACATTATCACATATAAAGATTAGTTTTGAGAATTTTAAGGTTGAAAAAAGATTCATGTTTCTCGATAGTTAATTATGGTTCGTTTGTCCAATAATTTTTCAACTTGACCAAGTGTAATCGGAGATGAATCTTGCGGCTCACGAAAATTCGAAATTCTAACTTATTCAAGGAATCAAGGTTGACTAATTTGGATCTGTAAATGGGCCTTATTATTTACATTTGTGAGTCAATTTAAGCTGAAGTAAAAAGTAATAATTAATTAAACCAAAGTAGCCGTTTAACACACAACGGCTCTATATTATTAATTCACTCTCATTCTCTTCTTTTCCAAATTTCCTCTCTCTGATTTAGGGTTTCGCCATGAACACCGACGAAGAATCCTCCAATCAGGTTAAAATCGTTCTTCAATTTTGATTTCGTTTCGTAAGATTTTAACGATTCTCCACTATGATCTCGATTAGGTTTATGAATTCCTCTGTTTTGGTCGAGTAAAGGAGGAGGTGTTGAACGAACGAGACCTCGATTCCAGATCCAAATCGCCCAAGATTCCACCATTGAAATTGTAGCAGTTTCGAATATTCATCGATCGGTAAATACTCTCTGCCTATGATCGGTAATATTCCACCATTGAAATTGAAATTGAAGCAGTTTCAAATATGAGTCTCTTTTATGATGATGTTGATGGTAATTGATATATTGATACAGTGAGTGTATCATGGGATTATATGATTAGATTGAATGAAATAAAGTTTTATTAAATTGCAGTTCATGGAAATCAGAATCTGGAGGGATCCAGATATCAAGAGGTTAAGCAACGTGACGTTCAGCTTATCTTGTGTGTTGTGGCTGATTCGAAGTTGATTCGGAGACGAGAAATCATGTGATGATGTCTCTGTGTTACACATTGCAGGTACTGATTCTCTTCTTTTTTGATGATAGATTTTATATCTTTTCAAGTTCTCTGATGTGTGTTTGGTGCGTTTATTTAATAACCACCTGCTTCATTTTTTTTTTAACACTGGGAGCAATGTTAGAGTCATGTAGATTTAGAGTTTGTTGCATTAAGACCAATTCTCTCAACTTGTTCAACTGTATTGGCATTAGAAACCATAGAGGTTTTTGTCATCTTTCACGAATATCATTTTCGAAAACACTAAAAACCTTGAATTCTCATTTGATGATCCCAAATAAAACGAGTTCGAGGTTCTCCACGCTGATTATATTCTTCCTTTATTTGATTTCTCATTGCACTTTGCATTTATGTGATTATGTTATGTGGTTCTATGATTAATTGACAACAAGGAACTTTTTTGAAAAAAAAATTTGGAATTTAATTTGAGAAAAAACAATTAATTTAAAAGTTGTATTTTCATCAAAATTTTATACTTTTCGGTTTTTAACAGTTTTAACAAGTTTTTTTTATTGATTTGGTAGCATAATTTTTTTTCTAACTAAGATTTTTTAAATTGTTTTAATATTTTGTTTAGGAAAAATTAAGTTTATATTTTACCTTTTTAGTTAAGAAAATTAAATAGATTCCTGATGTGAGAACTAACCGAACATGACTGCATGACTATCCAGTCCAAGATTTTCTTGGTCCGTAAGAGGGAAGTTGAATGTTTTATCTGTTATCACATAATGATTTCCAAGTAATTTCTGATTGATTTGGTAGCATAATTTTTTTTCCAACTTAGTTTTTTATTTGTTTAAAGTAAGTTGTTTTAAATTGTTTTTTTAGTGAAAAGATTATGTTTATCTTATTAGTTAAACAACTTAAATGGATTCATGATGTGAGAACTAACCGAACATGACCATCCAGTCCAAGATTTTCTTGGTCCGTAAGAGGGGAGGTTGCATGTTTTACTTGTTATCACATAATGATTTCCACGCAATTTCTAATTGACTTTGGTAGCATCATTTTCCTCTCGTTTTTTGTTTTTGGGTTTTTTTGAAAATTGTTTTACGTAGTTATGAAATTCATGCGTATATTTTAGTTTTTATAATTTTGTGGCTATGTTATCTTTTCGTTGTGTAGATATTTTTTTAGCTGTCAATTAGAACAAAAAATTCAGTTCCTTGTTGTAAATATCATTTTTATTTGTATGGATCTCCACTTTAATAAGAATTTTTTTTATTATTAAATCTTTGATGGCTATGGTATTACGTTATGGATTATCAATTTTTAAAGTAAATTTATCAAACTGCGCCCTAATTTGTGATGAAGACGAAATAATGTCAGTCATCACAATGTTCATTTGATTAAAACCCATTAGCGAAAAATCCATCTGTAGCCACCCCACAAGTTTAATTTCTTTCTCCAACTACCCAAAGTTTCAACGTCTTTCTAAAACTACATAAGACAAAACTCCATGATATATAACCACACAAAGTTTCAAAATCTATCTAAAACTCCCCAACATTAAAATACAACGTTTGTTGCTTGATTAAATTAAATATTGCGTTTTAAAATTGAGTTTGAACTAAATCAAATTATACTTAACCAATTTAGCTAAACCCAAACTTAAACCAAAAACAAAACAAAAACCCTTATTCTCTAAACATCGACAAAAATTTACAGAAAGAAAAAATAGGGTTTAAGATTTCTTTGGCAAAGAAAATTATCGACGAACAACACCAATCAATGGCGTTAGTCTCTTTCTCCTTTCTATCTATCTATGACTCTTTTGGTTTTATAATTCTCCCCAATTGAATATATTATATAATTCCTTTCTGTTTGGAGTTCTTCTTCTTCTTTTACTAGTCGTATGTCTATTTCTCATCTTTTGATGGGAAAGTTTATGATTTATTGTCACTGTCACTTGTCTCTTTCGATGGGCAAGGTTTACGATGGGTTTTACTTTTTTAAGTTTCACTTTTTGTCTCTTACATACAAAAATTCAATGGTTTATATTTCAGATTCTATGATTTTGTGAAGCTAGCTTCAGATTTTGTTTTCAGTTATATATGTCTCGTTTAATTTCTTGTTTGATATACTTTTTGTAGAGACGAAAGTGATTCAGATCATGAAGATCCGTTGGAGAGGTTGGATTACCAAATTGAAGATATTGTTGCTCAATTTGTAGATGAAAATCATGTGCTTCATAATGTGTTACCAGACAGTGAAAGTGATTCTGATAATGATGATATGGTTAGTGATGGAGGAGATCGTTATCCTATAAGACATCGTGATGGAAAATTGTTTTATGGACAAGTATTTTACAGTGGTATTGCTTTTAAAGAGGGTGTTTTGGACTACGTCTTAAGAACATGGAGGAATATAAAACAATACAGGTGGGACAAAACCAAGCTTGGGTATAAGTGTGCAATGGGCAGTGATTGTGAATAGCGCATATATTGCTCACTAAATAAAAAGAGTAAGTGGGAGGTTAAGGTTTTCTTGAATAACCATACTTGTGTTCCAAATGGAGAATGTGAAATGTTGAAGGTCCCAGTTATTGCAAGGTTGTTTTTGGATAAGTTACGACATGATCCGGACTTGATGCCTCAAAAGATTGAAGAAATAATTAGGGAGAGATGGAAGATCAGTGCTACAAGGAATCAATGTCAATTTGCTAGACTTAAAGCATTGAAATTGATCGAGAAAGAATATAATGAACAATTTGCATAGATCCGAGAATATGCAAAGGAGATCATCCTCTCCAACCCGGGATCTTCTGTCGAAGTCGATACCGTTCCAAATGATAAGGGTGAAGAGGTATTCAATCGGTTTTATGTTTGCTTCGACACTCTTCGAAGATCATGGAAAGAGTCATGTCGTAAACTTATAGGAGTTGATGGATGTTTCATAAAAACCAGAATGAAAGGACAGCTATTGGTTACCGTTGGCCGAGACGCAACTAACAAAATATATCCAATAGCATGGGCAGTGTTACAAGTAGAGAATACCGATAATTGGTTGTGGTTTGTTAGGAAGCTCAAGTCCGATTTGGTTCTAGGGAATGGGGATGGGTTTATAATGAAATCAGATCGCCAAAAGGTAACCAAATTATAAGTATATATATGTGGATTCTTTTAATTCTTTTAACATGTTTTATATAGCTTAGTATGTCTTTTTCAGGGTTTGATTAAAGCTGTTCAAGAAGAACTACCCGAGATTGAGCATAGGATGTGTGTGAGACACATTTATGGGAATTTGAAAGCTAAACATGGGAATAGATCAGAGATGAAGCCACTTATTTGGAAATTAGCTTGGAGCTATAATGAGGCGGAGTATGAAGAGAATTTGGCTAGTTTGAGAGAGTATGATAGAGGTGTTTTTGAGGATATTGTAAATTCTAATCCGAAGAGTTGGTGTCGAGCTTTTTACAAGATCGGAAACTATTGTGAAGATGTTGAGAACAATTCGACTGAATCATTTAATAGCACTATCGTCAAATCTAGAGAGCAAGCATTCATACCAATGTTAGAGACTATACGAAGGCTAGCAATGATACGTATTTCGACAAGATATTCTACTAAAGCAAACAAGCATACGGGAAAATGTACTCCATATGTTGCTGAATTTCTTAAGTTGGAGCATGAAAATGCCTCGTTATGCAAGATATATGATAGCACATATGGGTTGTATGAGGCTTATTTCTATGGGCAATCTTATCGAGTAAATATGCAAAGATGAACATGTACTTGTCGTAAGTGGCAAATAACTGGGATTCCGTGTGAGCATGCATGCATATGGAGTAATACTTAAAAAGAAATTGCAGGTTGAAGATTACGTTAGTGAGTGGTTTTATACATCTCGTTGGAGGGAGACATATAACTCTTCCATTGTTCCATTAAGAGGTTCACGTTTTTGGGGGCGAGGATCTTCGGCATTGGTGAGTGAACCTCCTGAACCACAACCTGGACGGAATAAGAAGAAGAAGAAGAAACAACCAAGAAAAAAGGGAAAAAACGAGTCTCCATTGAAGAAGAATCCAAAACTTATGAAGCGCACAATGCATTGCTCAAAGTGTGGTAAAGATGGACACAATATACGTATTTGTGGGAAAGGGAAAAAAGCTAAAAAGGTTCATCTCCTACTTACTTATTTAGTTGATTATTGCTTGGCTAGTTTTTTTATATTAGCTTGTCTGGTTTAATGTGATCGTAATTTGTATATAGACTTCTGGAGCTAGTGGCTCACAAGTGGAAGCTTCTCAAAGTCAGCCAGCACAACAAAGCATTCAATTTGCAGAGAATTAGAAGAGGAATAGCGGAAGAGGAGTAGGTGTTTGTTTTCGAGGTCTTTTAATTTTAGTTCATCTTTGAAGAATAACAGTATGGTTTTCTCATGTGTGTTTAATACCCTACGATCTTGTTTATCCTTTTCATGTCTTTTTAAGAACATATAAGGTTTTCTTTCATTAACAGTGTTACTAGAAAGCTAGGCAGTGATTACAACAAAGTAAAGAAGTACCCTCTCTTGCAGCAAACTAGTGTATGAGCCCATCTTCATAATCTTGTGCTCCAAGATATCTCAAAGAGCTAAAGCTAGCGATTTCGAACCTCTTTGTCTGTGATCTTTGTTATCTCAACAGTGAATAAGTGTTGTTAACCGTGTCCAAAACGATTCCGTTCTCCCCATATGTGGTATATGGAGGCCTGAAAGACGTACCTCAAAGTAAAAAGATGCAGCTTTGGCTTGTTTGAATTTTGTATATACCCGAGAAGAGTATCCCAGTCCGCCGTAAAGTCGTTTTTCAGCAAGCCTTGACTTAGTGTTTTCCAAAATAGCAAGGAGTAGTCGCATACTCGCATGTCCGCCGTACCGTAACTCTCGTTCGTGATGATTTTCATCTGTAATTAAATAAGAATCATAAAATCAAAGCAATTTTAGAGAAATACACAAAGCCAATTAGGGGAAGACGTGACTGAGTATGTTACTAAACTCTTCAGTTAACGTCATCATCATCATATTTGGTAGGAAGCATTAAAAATCCACACACAAAAATTCATACACACATACATATATGTATTTAAATGAAAGAGAGGAATAACCAAAGAAAACATATCTTTCATCTTCTTCTTTCATTGTTACTACTATTAATTCTTCTTCTATGAATTAAAGAGGAAAATCAAGGGACGTTTGATTTATCAGGATGAAAACGTTAACAGAGTCCAAAACCCCTTTCATTGGGTTTTTTACAACAAACCC
>OVAF01003726.1:0-11587 GCA_900406245.1 Odontarrhena argentea
AGATACGTAATCATATAAAAAATTTTAAATCCAAACTGGCGGTTCAACCAACTGGATGGGTCAATAACGGGTTTTTCGGGTTTTTTCGGGTTGATATGGTTTTCTAATATTGGGTTTTTAACACTAAACCCAAACCGGAAAAGTGACCGGGTCGTGGTTCAACCGGTCGGACCGGGCGGTTCGGTCCGGGCGTGAAAACATTGGGATTTTCTGATTTATGAATATACTACCCATTCGGGTTTTCTAAAAATTCGGGTCGGGTTCGGTTTGATATTTTTCGGGTTCGGGTCGGGTTCGGGTTTTGGTTGAAAACTAAAATTTCCAAAAAAAATTTGGGTTTGGTATTACTCGGTAAAAAAAAAACCCGAAAATTTAGAAACAAAACCCGAAGAAATCTGGAAAGCTGAACAAAATAGAAAAAACCAAAGAAAAACAAAAAACCCTAAATAAATCAAATACACAAAAAACGTAATAGATGTTTTTTTTAACATTTCAAATTCAATGCAATAACCATACATACAATTGCAACATAAATTCATTTACATATTTGATAAAAAATAGTACAAATTAATACCGGATATAGGCATAATAATCAAATTGAACGAAAAAAAAACTATAAAAGTTGTTTAAAGAATATGAAAATATTCGATGTTAAATCTAAATTTTTAAAGGTTAGCTTATATCCCGGGTACTTTGGATATCCATTCGGTTCTCGGTTCGGTACGGGTTCGGGTTTGGTTTTTTGGATTAAGAAGTTTAGAATCCATTTGGATAATTTTAAAATTCGGGTTCGGATTCGGTTCGGGTAATTTCGGGTTGGGTTCGGATTTATTTTCGGATTCGGTTTTTTTGCCATGCCTAGTTCACCCTATCTTATGTCAAACGAGAAGAGAATACACAAGCAAACTGTTTGGCTCGTTTGACGCGTGTTATAGCTTTTGAATTCAATTTTGTAAACTTTTCCCTCTTTATTTAATCACCAATATGGATAATCTTATATAATTTCAAAAGTTTGGTGGATAAAAAAAAAAAAAAACATTGAGAACAACTATATATATTATCGAGATGATTTCACTATACTTAGGGTTCGATTGGCAAAGCTGATAACAGAGCGGAAGCATTATGTAGCAGAAGCTTTATGCTGCAGAAGCTGTATGCTGTGATTAGTTATATATAAATTGTTTGATTGGCACGACAATGAGCAGATGCATAAAAAAATATTAAAATATATAACATTTAATGAAATGAAAACTTTTATGGAAGTGGATTAATTCGTTTTAGGAAATAAAATATCTCTGCAAGAATATTATTATAATTAAATTTTTTTATTACTAAATGCTATTCTAAAAGCTTCAATAAGAAGCATTATGGAATGAAGCATTTAGGAGCATTTAGAATAAACTAATGCTCTCTTAAATGCTTTAGGTATAAAAGGTGATTGGATACTCAAAAGACTTTAAGCTCACCTAAATGCTTTGCCAATCGAACCCTTAGATTTGAGTCATTTGACTTATCATAAATTAAACAAAATAATATTAAATAATTATTTAATATATAAAAGTTTTAATATTTTAGGTTAACTACAAGTTAAATTTATTTTAATAATAGATAATGTACAATTGTACAACACAGTTGAACTATAAATCTTTTATATATAATCTCATGTAAATCTGTTGAATGTATAAAAAAATAATCATAAGATTTAAAAAATGAAAAACTTTGGAAAGTTAAAAATTAAATCATGAAGTATATAAACTTACAAAAATACAATAATAAAAAAATAAAAAATCTGCAATATATCGAAAACAAAGAGCGAAAGTCACATCTCTGCTCCACCAGCTCTAGAGTTAGCAGAACATGGCGATCACGGTGCCGAGACGGCAACTCTTCATTGGCGGTCAATGGACAGAGCCCGTTCGCCGGAAAACACTTCCTGTTGTTAATCCCGCCACCGAGGAGATCATCGGTAAGCTATCAAGTCTTATTTCGTCTTCTGCTCAATTTATGAACTGGATCAATCATTCGAAAACTCAAAAGAGCTTTGAACTATACATGCTCAACATGATCTGATTTTCTTCTGTTTTTGCGTTAGATCTGTGAGATTAATCTAGAGGAGGAGTTGAAATTTTTTGCTTCTTTATCTTCTGATGGATGGTGTTTCAGGTTACATTCCAGCTGCAACTTCTGATGATGTGGAGCTCGCAGTGGAAGCGGCTAGAAAAGCCTTTACCAGCAACAAAGGGAAGGATTGGGCTAAAGCATCTGGAGCTGTTCGTGCCAAATACTTGCGGGCTATTGCAGCTAAGGTATCAATCACTTCAACATATTCATGCTCCACTCATGTGCCTGCTATGTTCGTCTGATAGTTTTTGCGTATGTTGGCATATGTACACTGATATCCAGGTGACAGAGAGGAAGTCTGAACTGGCCAATCTTGAGGCTATTGATTGTGGCAAACCTCTAGAAGAAGCAGCATGGGACATGGTATTCGCACCTTGCTTTTCTCAACATTTGGAATTTTATTATTCAAATGTCATACATGGTTGCTTGTGAATCTTGCAGGATGACGTTGCTGGATGTTTTGAATATTATGCTGATCTAGCTGAAGGCTTAGATGCAAAGCAGAAGGCTCCTCTTTCTCTTCCCTTAGATACTTTTAAGGGTTACATTCTCAAGGAACCCATTGGTGTAGTTGGGCTCATTACTCCATGGTATATTTCATTATTCATGTTCCTAAAAGTTCTCTTATAGTGACAGATTTGATTTTAACCGAGTCCCTCAAATCATTGTCTGTATTATCCTTTGTCAAGTTAGTGAATATTAGCTGACATTTGAAGTTGATTTTTTTTTGTTACATATCTAGATTACACTGATCTTGGAGAGCTCTTTCTCCCTTTTACACATATGGTATCTTTGATACGCCACCATGTATTAGGCAGCTAATAATCTATTTTTGCATTGAAGGAATTATCCGTTACTGATGGCTGTCTGGAAAGTCGCCCCTTCACTTGCTGCTGGGTGCACGGCAATACTAAAACCTTCAGAGTTGGCCTCCCTGTGCGTATTTGATTCCTGTTGACACTACTGCTAGCTGTTTCAACTTATAGTTCATGAACTCGCCAAACTAATGTGGTTTCACTTCAGGACATGTTTGGAGCTCGCTGATATTTGCCGCGAGGTGGGTCTGCCACCTGGTGTTCTTAATATTCTGACTGGCTTAGGAACTGAAGCAGGTGCTCCATTGGCATCGCATCCACGTGTTGACAAGGTCTGGTTATTAGTCAGTTTTATCCTTACTAGTATCCTGAAAGTCGAACAGTTATGGATCGTAACATAATGACTTCTGCTGGGTAAATTGAAGTAATATTTTAGCCTTGACCAGATTGTATTCACTGGAAGCACGACAACTGGTAGCAACATAATGACTTCTGCTGCCAAATTGGTTAAAGTAAGTCCAAGTGTCCTTGATCTGGGTGTTTTTATGTGATAAAGATTTTTGGGGGTCTTTGAATGTATCTTGTACTTTTCATTCCACAGCCTGTATCCTTGGAGCTTGGAGGGAAAAGTCCTATCATCGTCTTTGATGATGTTGATATTGACAAAGGTGGGTACTTTTGGAACCTTAAAAAAACCGTGCAATATGTATTCTTAACTGTTGTTTTAATTGGTGACGACATTTTTGTTCTAAATAGCTGTGGAATGGACTATGTTTGGTTGTTTCTGGACGAATGGTCAGATTTGCAGTGCGACATCTCGACTTCTTGTGCATGTAAGTGAGCATAATTGGCAATAGTCTCTCATCACAGATTCTCCATCGACCTGTAAATGCTTGTGAAATCCTTAAACACAATTGACCATCAACCCATAAAAAACACTATGTTATCTATTATAAAGTTTAAGCTTTGCCACCGAAATGAAATTATCGACGTTCTCTAATCATGTAGTCTACTGTGGTCTCTAATCATGTAGTCTTACTGAAACCAGCAATGCAGAGGTCAATATACAGTTTTAGTAACTTTTTACTTGTAACACTGGTTGCAATTTAGATATATTGTGGTCAAGTTTCTGATTGTATAACCTTGGAAAGTAGAAAAAAAAAGATTCACTATACTTAACAATGTTTTATGAAACTAAAATTTTGATGAAATGCCAGGAAAAAATTGCTAGTGAGTTTTTGGACAAGCTGGTAAAGTGGACAAAGAACATTAAGATTTCAGATCCTTTCGAAGAAGGCTGTAGGCTTGGTCCTGTTGTCAGCAAAGGACAGGTAATATTTCTGAACGCAATTGATATTCTCAATAATCAACGCCACAACCCCAACAGCCTTTTTATCTTAATCAGGAAAGATTTTTAGTCTAGTCTTGCATCTTTTAATTCTGTGCAGTACGAGAGAGTACTGAAGTTTGTCTCAAATGCTAGAAATGAAGGTGCAACCGTCCTCTGCGGAGGAACTCGTCCTGAGGTACATGACAGATTTAGACAATTTTTTCTATGTATGTCCAAAAACTATCTAGACCCCGTAGCACTTAAAAATGTTTTATTTATGTTCCGCAGTATTTAAAGAAGGGATATTTTGTTGAACCTGCGATAATTTCAAATGTGACTACTTCAATGGAAATCTGGAAAGACGAAGTCTTTGGTCCTGTTCTGTGTGTCAAAACATTCTCCACCGAGGATGAGGCGATTGAGCTGGCAAATGACTCCCAGTGAGTCTAGATTTTTCTTCTTACTTTGAACAAGAAACTCCTCTAATAAGTATGAGATTTTATTACCGACTTTATTTTCAGATATGGATTAGCTGGCGCAGTATTATCAAATGATCTGGAGAGGTGTGATCGTGTTAGTAAGGTGAATATATACAACTTTACTATTAGCTAAAAATATCAGTCACTGTGTGCATCATGGTTAAACTTCATCTTTTGATTTTATAAATTGTGATCATTGTGTTTTCAGGCTTTCGAGGCAGGAATTGTGTGGGTCAACTGCTCTCAGCCATGCTTCTGCCAAGCTCCATGGGGTGGGACCAAACGTAGCGGGTTTGGCCGTGAATTAGGAGACTGGTAAGTCTCTCTCTCTTTTGCTATAACTGTGAAGAATAAAAAAACATGTAAAGAAACTCCAGCTAACTTAAACCTTATTACTTACAAAAATTGAATGTTTTGTTGCCTTTGGTGTTGGAGTGAAACATATGTTGCTTCCTTGCAGGGGACTTGATAACTACTTGAGTGTCAAGCAGGTGACTCAGTATATCTCAGATGAACCATGGGGATGGTACAAACCTCCTTCCAAGCTATAAGACAGAATGGGTACTTACTGTTGTGTTTCTATTACTTTGGAATAAGCCAATAATAATGATTGTGTACCAATATAATAAGCAAGAGAACCTTTTGAAATATAGAATATGTGTTTGTATTACTTTGGAACATTACAAAAATGAAGGATGGAATGATATTTTGTTTTATCTTTCTTTTCTCAAAACAATATTCCATCCACCTTTTTAAGCTGCATACAACTAGCATCAGAGTCGAGCAAAAAGATGATTGCTACAGCCTAGAGTGACTTCAGAAGCACCAAGGTTGTGGAACAGGCAAATTAATGTCGAATTTCTGCAGTTACAAGTGTGGAGAAACTAGACCACAACGGTTAAACTTAAAAGAAATTTTCAAAATGTAAGAGGTAGAAGAGCATCTAATGGTGTTGTGATGTATTTAGTTATGGATTCTTCTGGGTGACTTCACTGTACCATGCCTTCCAAGCTTCCATGTAATGGGCAAAGAGGTCTTTCAAAACTGCAATTGTCCAGAAACAGAGTTATTCAATATGTTTGTTTTCTAGCAAAACTCTTGTCAAATTGGATATCAAATGGATGTCTACCTTGGTTTTGGTAAGAGGGACGGTAATCCGAAACCAGATTTTCCACATCAAAAGCTCTCCCAGAGTTGTCATCCAAAGCAGCTGCTGGATATGTACCAGCACCTGGTGCAAAAGGACCAAACTGATAACCTCTTGATCCAGGTCTGGATTCATAAGCATCAAAGGTCTTGTTATAAGAACTCTCTGCGATTGTGTGTTTTTTCATTTTTAACCTCCTCTCTGTAGCACTTTCATGGGGTGAAGATAGTAATTTGGTTCTCTTGACATTGACGTTTGTGATATCAGTTCCAAAAACTCTTTTTCTTGATTCTGATTGTACCAAATCGCTGCTCAGCGTGAACGTAGGTTCACCATTGTATCCTAACCATTTGAAAGCTGGTTTTCGAGAATCTAAGGTGTGAGTCTGTCATCAGAGAAAACAGATAGTAAGACTAATTAGAAGATTGATCATATATGGCGCAGCTATAATAGTTTTGGTTTACCTTCTCAATGAGATTCATAGATGACAAGACATTCGCAATATCATAAAGCCGCCTCACTTTTGCTGCAGAAAAGTAAATAATGTGTCAACAAACACAGATCAAGTTGTCTCAAGTGAGTACGTTAAAAGTCCAAGATGAAAAAAATTACTTCTCATTACTGATGTATTATGGGCATCACCAAGCAGTAATTTTGCAGCCTCTTCAAGGGAGATGATCCTAGCCTACATCACATTCAAATCACACCTTGGTAAAAAACTCTTAGTGTGTAAAAAGAATTTTTTAAAACTTGTCACTTACCTCAGAGCAAATAAAGAGTTTGATGAAGTTCTGAGTAAGCAGTCCTAAAGACTTCTCTCGCCGGTTATCTGTCACACATAACCAACCAACTCAATGTCAGGGAATTCATATTAAACCTCATGAATCCTATCTATTCTTTGGCACAAACTCAAACATCCTCATCATGTCCAGTGCCACATATGTATTTGGTAAGATGACTCATTATAACCCAAGAACTTGTTACATTACAAATCTACTTAGCAATAGAACTAAACTCAAACACACATACGAAAAAAATACAAAACAAAGCAGTACCTATTTTGGATGAATCTGAAGATTGGGGAAGAGAGCCAGGTTTTGAGCTATCAGTCTGGCTACTAGAATGAGGCTGTGAAGACTCTTCCTCATCGTCCTCGTCATCAGAAACCTGAAAGTAAGAGAAGGTAGAGCGCTTAATGCATAAGACTCATGAAGACAACAAATGAAAGACGAGAGAAACCGAGTGCTACTTTAACATTCTCGTTGGCATAGAAACGGTGAAAAGTGTCCTTGACCCCTTCCTCCTGCGTCATCATGAAACCATCTAATGAGAAATTGCAAATCAAAATCGTAAAGAAATTAGAAGAAAGAAACTGACTTGTAGCTCCTTCAAAGCAGCTGGTATTGCAGCAAACCCTTTCCAGGTATACTGATTTTTGGCTCTTCTTATTAAAACCTTAAATTGAACAGACCCATTTGTAAGCAAACACAACAGAAGCAGATTTAGGATTAATAAAACACACACGGAAATCTCACCCCAACACTCTCCAGAACGTTGACGATATCATAGATTCGCCGCCTCTCAACTCCTGAGAACAAAACCAAAAGAGATAAATCCCAATCAACAAACAACAAATTAAAACGAAGACGGAAATACACAAATCCAAAATGAAATACCTAATTTGGCAGCAGCGTCGTCAAGCCCAATCGTTTCAATCCCATCTCGATTATACAGAGCTAAGAAACTATGAAGAAGAAGCAATACATCAGAACAAAAACTCAGAAACAAAAAAAAAAGGCACAAGCGAAATGGTGGTACCGACTTGGTACAAAGAAGGCCCAGAGATTTCTGCTTCCGGCTGTAGGAATGGTGCAAGGAGGAAGAAGATTCCGGCATGGAGGAGGAAGAAGAAAGCGTCGTTTTGGGTGTCTCCGGCGGCAGATCTGACATTTTTTCTCAACGGAATCGAATGGATTGAGGAATTTGGGGGGATTTTAAGAAAATTGGATTCGAAAAAATTGGGGGGAACGTTAAAACTTAAAAGCTTGAGCGCCAATTTGAAATCCAACTCGTTTCTTTTTTTTCTTTTATTTTGGGCTCCTCTCTTCCCTCTGTTCTCTCTCATATACCTCTCTCCATACCTGGTTATGCTAAAAAGCTGATCCCTCGGTTCATCTCTCAATTTAGATTGGTTTTGTTTTTTTTTTCGGTTTGGTAAATTTCTTTTCCAATTTTTTTTTTCTTACTTATATATTAATTGATGTAATAATTACCAAAGGTTCTGATTTGATTCTCTTGTTTGAATTAGTGGCTAATTGACTCATGTAATTTTGACTATGGTTTTAATTAAAAAGTAAAGGTGTAAGATGTAAAGGTGTGAGAGCAAGTCCAACGGGGTATTTAGAGAGTTTTTTAAGTTAAAAAATAATTAAAAATAGAAAAAGTAAGAGAGATATGAAGAACCGGTTCTTATATAAGAATCCAACTTTCTTTTCATAACCTCTCCCATGATACGTGTAGATTTATGATTGGTTTCTTCTTTTTCATAATTAATTTTTTTGTTATTTATTAGTATTGTGTACAAAAATATTAATAAAATAATTTTAAGAACCCCACAGAGCTCTTGTGGTTGGACATGACCTAAGGAATTTAGATTTTGTACAATTGACACTGACTTGGTTTGAATTTGATTTGGTTTTGGTTCTTTTTGCATTTTTAATGAGTAATTAATATCAGATTACGTCGGTTTGAATGTACCTTTTTGTGACAGTCTGAATTTTGAAATTTCTTAAAAAAAACAAAAAGTGCCAAAAATTATGCAGTTCGTTCAGTATTACTCTAAACTCTATATAGGCAACACTGGATTAATTTAAGTTTACATTGACCGGTGTATGTTGTTATACATTGGCATGACCATAAAAAGTGATTCCCTACACTAGGTGGATAAGACATGTCGTAATTCATGAGCATGGTTCTGAAATATCGAAAGGTAGCTTCATTTCGCAGAGGATTCCTTCGTTTATTTGATATAATTTTAACAATATCACCAACCATTGTATAAGGATGTGGGCGATTAATGGCTAATTTATTAAGAGAAGATTCACATAATGTATTAGAGTGTGATGGCCATATATTGCAAGATCCATACAACACAACATCACCATACTTGATAAACATTTTGATAAGTCTTCACTTTGAGACACAATTGTTATATTAAGTGAAGGTTCTTCAAAAAATACAAATACATATCATTACAAGTCCTAAATGAGCAGTTAAAGAAAATATAAAATGAGTTTGGTGCTTCGTTTTTGTAAAGAAACAATGTATTATCTACATAATTTGTCATAATCATTTGGTTAAGACGTTGACGAACCGCATTTTTCCAAATCCTCAACCCAACTATACATCTTCATTGTTTTGAGGCAAAACCCGAAATTCTCACCTCTCCCATCAAATTAATTGTTCGAGAGCATTCACCAACATATTATGATGTACGAAATCACTTGCGCTAGCCTTTTAATATTGAAAGACGTCGACCAATAACTTATCATTCTCAAAAGAATCTCTAATCTTTCCTTTTCCGTTGGTTTTGTAAGGATCATACATCATTGTATTATCTGTGTAGTTATTCAATTTAGCGACCCATTAAAAGATAGTATTTAACACACCTAGCTTTGATAATCGTATGTCATCGAGATTAATCATATATGTATGAGGGAGTTTCTTCTAAATCCTCAAAGTTACCAATAAGAAGCCTCACATGAGAGTCTTCACTGAAAAGATGTTTGTTGGAAGACCCAAGAGAAACACTTGTCGGATGCTAACTTGGGACCACTGAATTAGTATCACGCCCATGTTCATCGTCTCATAAGGGATCATACGAGGCTCGAGGTCCGAAACAAGGCATTCAGATTTATCATGCTCGAGTGAGCGACAACGGAATCAATAATTTCCTAGTTTCTCATACCAAAACTAGATTGAGATTCCAACATTTGAGCTAAATTGAAAAGACGTTGAAAGCACAAAGGCAGGCCAACTGGCCAATTAACTCGAAACCTTGCCTACTCTCAAGTTGAAAAGCTTCCAAATTGAATTTGGTCTCCACAATTTCCCCCGATGTATCAATGATGTGGCTAACGATAAATTGAGAAAGAAACTGAACCAATATATCGCGAATCTAGATCCAAAAAAGGATGTGATCTGAATAATCATTAGGAGTTTCCCAGTCCCACACCCCACATGTAAGCATACAATCATTGAAAACTTCAAGGTCCAAGACGACCATTCAATAAATTAGTGCTTCGTGAGAAGGAAATATAAATTGAGGCACAAGAAGGCGGAATGATTCTTCCAATAACCGAGTTATCCATTCCCCACATATGCGACATTAAATAGGATCATTGGTCTGAGATTTTTCTGGTGGTAACCAGTTGCCTTGATTAGAAGACTAATTGATTAGCCATCGCTACTTCATTGTAAACGTCGTTGGGAATAACAAACTATTCATCATCTTGTTCTATAGAAGAATCTTCCCTTTTGTTTGTTACAACTTTCGAAGATGAGAATCATGAATGAAATAACTAGACAAAGCAAAAGATCGAGAAAAAGTTGAATAAATGGTGAAGTATATAGGGGAAGGGAGAAATCGATTTAGCGGTTGGAAAAGAAAATTATTTGCGATTAGTTTACATTGTGAGAAAGTTTCTCTACAAACAAGAGAGGATGGTAATCACTAGAACCGATCTACTTTAGAAGAAAAGTGAATCACTATTGATGGTTTTGAGATGGATTTCTCGGGTTATTCAATTCTAAGAAATTTTTATGTGAATTTGATTTATCATGGATTTTGATGAGCTAAATTAGAAATATAAGAGCTCGAATCCGAGCATGAAACCTATTATTTCATATTGAAATTATATATACTAATGAAAATTATAATTTTTTTCAAAGATTCATACATTTTATGAAGATTTTGAAACATATTAAAATACAAAAACCAATAACATTCTCTAAGAATATATATGCGGATTTGATTTTATAATGAATTTTGATATATTTGAACATATTTCCGAGTTAGGAAATACAAAGATTAGAGTTTGAGCATAAAACTTGTGATTTCAGATTCGATTATAAATATTAATGAAAATCATAAGTTTAATGCTTACTAGACATTTCCCCGCACCATGTGCGGATAGTTTATTTTATATAATTATAATTATTTCTCAACTTTGTGGGCACAACTGCGACTACATTAAAAATGGATAAAACATTAGATATTAATTGTGTGATTACGGTTAAGCTATAATTGACAAATCATAATTTGTTGTTTATGTAAGGGAAAAAACAAAAGTATATAATAATCCAAGAATGAAAATCGAAGAGAAAAAAATACCCCCACATGGTGCGGGTCAATGATTACAATATAATCTACTGTAAATTGTTTAAATCTTCATTGTAAACCACTTGTAGCGTTTTCTTGTGGACCTTCCCATGTTTATCTGTGATTAAAACTTTAAGACTGGTTCTTGACTTTACTCTTGAGAATGCAACGTACAACTGACCATGAGAGAAAACAGGTCTTGGGAGAAACAAACCAACCTTTTCAAGAGATTGCCCTTTGGTTTTGTTGATCGTTATTGCTGAAGGAAAACAGATCTATCCTAACCACTTAGGACTAACAGGTTTTCCTAACCTA
>OVAF01003728.1:0-11586 GCA_900406245.1 Odontarrhena argentea
TCGGGCGGGTTCGGTTCGGATTTTCGGATTGCGGATATTTTGCCCACCCCTAGTTAAGACCCATCTCTTCTATCCTTCTTGTTTAGTTGATTGTCTAATGTTTGTGATTTTCGTTGTAGTACTGATTAGCTTTGTGTGATTTGCGTTTGGTAATGTTATGATAATGGCACTTTATTCTCTTTGAGCATCCAGTTAATGAATTGAAACCACTTTGCACAGAAGGAATTGACAACCTTTCCCATTACAGTTGAAACTTTCCCGGTACGCAGTTTCTTGTACTGCTACATGCTGAAACATTCTAGATATAAGTGTTCGTTTCCCTGGATTTGCATAATGAGTATCATGAATCCGAGTAACATGTTTGAATGTAATTGAGAGTGTCAACAGATAGGAGATTTGTCGGTCTTGAGGACAACACAATGGACAGTTTTGTGAGATACTAGTGGTTAAGGAAAAAAAAAACAGGGTGATGAAGATTACATAAACGAGTTTTATTGCAGCTCGAGACATTCTTAATTCATACCTAGAACCATCTGACAGAAGGTTCTAGTTAATGCTTCTACATAACATCTTTCGAAGAACAAAGCCACCAAGCATACTTCCAGGAAACAACAGATTCCAAACAACTTGTTGATAAGATTCCAACACCAACCTCTCACTGTATCACCAGAAAGATGAATTACAATTCATCACTCACAGCTCACATACAAGCTTCCTCTCTCTCACTTACAACATGAGACTCTCTAAGAAACAGAAAGTCCTATTTATACTTAGGCCTCTGCACCAAACTCTATAACAAACTAATTCTTCACTTGTTCGTTAAACTAATTTTTAATAAAACTCATGATCATATCAATGACAAACCAGGATTCTCTTCCGCTTTATTGCTCAATATCCCAGTGAAGTTCAAAGTCTTTTCCATGAATTTAAAGGAACCACGCCAAGTTGTTTTACGATCCACACAGCTACTATGGGTGTTACACCACCCTCCACCCTACACCACTCATTGAGTAGATACTAAGCTTCTAACATCTAAGTTCTAAGTCATTCCCCAATAGCAGAAACTAGCAAGAATCTAAGCTCGAAATGTACATACGTACCTCAAGATGAATAAGCCAACTTTTAACACCTGATCCGAAACCACAATCAAGATGATAACCAGGTAACGTCCCATCTAAGCACACTGCAACAAATTCAGAATTGAACAAACACTAATTATCATCAAAAACATTCAAGTAACACTAATTATTGATCATATTTCAATACAAAGATTACTTCATCTAACAGAAAAGACAGGGTTCAAGAGATCTACGCGTCCAGAAACATTCCAGCGTCACTTAAACACTTTACTTTAGTAGAACTAGGTAATAGTTTCCTGAACTCATCACAGTGCAAGATGGAAGCTAATCCTCCGGCTGAGCATCCAGAAAGCAGAGCCTGTGTGATGAATATCCACTCGTAAGAGGTTAGATAAGAAGATACACATAATGCAAACCAGGGCACAAAAATCCAATAGTCTCGGTGAAATGTCAAAACCTGATTTGTTTGGTGCATGCCTAATGACAAGAATTCTTCCATAGCTGCTTTCCATATTCTTTTTCCTCGATAGAAAAGTTGTGAACTCTAGACATAAAACCATTGTAAGAAATTACAAGACAATGTAATCTAGTACTAACCTCGTCCTGACTATCCCCAGCGAAAGACGCACCATCGACTCAATACTAAAAAGAAAAAAAAAAGGAGACAATCTGATACTTGGCAGGCCCAGCCCAAGTAGATGTCCTCTGGCTTTTGTTATATATAGAAGAGTCTTTGGAGCAAAACCTAAATCCCCAAATTTACACAGCCTTCTCCCACAAACGTAATCAGCATCATGTCTCGAACTAAGGTCTTCCCTGAAAGAATTAGGAGAAACTTCGCAGGTAAGATCTTGCTCGAATTTGTAATTTACTTTGTCTAATGTATTAGATTTTAAATCTGAATCTGAATTATTATTATTAATTTGTGTGCACGCAGTAACCTGCATGTTTGTGTACTGGGACATGAAGGATGATTCAATCTTAGCGTCTCTTTCTCCTTATGAGATTAGAGAAAAAGTTGACCTAGTTCTTCGCAACGACGGTTATAAGGGTCGTCACTTGAATATCATGGTGTTTCTTGATGATGATATCTACCGAAGATATGTAGATTCTGAATATGAAGCTAAATGTCGCCAGTGTGAAATTTATATTGAAGCTTCACCCAGAGGTAATATATCTACGTTTTCCACAATATATTTGATGTATATGAAATTAATTAATCTTTGCAGGGGATGCGAGAATGGAGTTGCTGTTTATAAATATGATTTCTCGTGCTGCGTTTTTTCTGAGAGCCAACAAAACAAATATGCTGCTACTCTCGAAAAACATCGGAGGAGAAGACAACAAGTTCGCCATTTTCCTTAGAGAATTGAGATCGGAGAATCTCAATCTTGGTGTAGCAGATCCTTCTTTCTTCCTCGAGTAACTTGTGTGCTGCTGCTAATTATAATACAAGTCGTATATGTCAAGTGTGTTATCTCCTTGTGTATTTGGATATATGTCGTACCAGATCCTGATGTCTTCTTATATGTTTTTATAATGCGAACTTATATATAACTTTTGTTCATCACTCTTAAGTGACTTATAGATGGTTTTTTAATTATCCTATCTTGAATCTTATCCACAGGCTAGTTTTTCAATTTCTTTGGATCATTGTCTGATAATCAAATAATGTATCATATTCAATTTCACATATTTCAAATATATTTATCAATTTAAAATCTCTACTCAATAGATTATGTATCATATTCTTATACTAATTTAATTTGGGATACACGAATGTTACAGAGACCTAGCTAATAACAAAGAAAGGTGACCTAATAGTCTTTCTACCTACCTCTAGCGTAGACATTGAACCCATAATTTTCAGATACAAAACTGGTTTACTCGTTTAGAGTAAGGTTAGGGATTAGTGGTGTAATTAACGGTTGATTAGTTTAAGTCTTCAAACCTGCGATATTGGATCATGCATTTTTACACATGTTATACTACGCTCTAGGAATTACACGTGTCACAATTGATTAATTGAGAGTGACAAACTTGGAAATCGTATGAATTAATCAGTCTCGAATGTTACAAAAGTTAATTGAGAGTTCCTTAACAGTTAAGCCACCGAACTAAGGGAGCTAAATGTTACAAAAGTTGACCTAACTAACAGTTAAGCCACCAAACTAAGGGAGCTAAACTTTTCTCTAACCATAAAATATAACATCTCTCAGTTCTCACTTCTCAAACCAAAAAAATATAACCGCCCTCAGTTCTCTTTTCTAAACTTTTCTAAACCAAAAAAATATAAATCTTATTCACAGGCTAGTTTTTATATTTCTTTGGATCATTGTCTGAAATCAAATAATAGATCAATTTGAAAATTTGAATGACAACTTGCCTAACTCCTCAAGCCACTTTTTCTTTCGTTCGTTACTAAGTTACCCAAGCCCAAGTGAGATTTGCCAAGTAGATTCGATCAAATCTTGACTTCAAACTAATTAGCTATCTGGTCCGGATCCAAGGGATTGACTGTCGTGTCTCTAGTGGTACGTAAACAACATGATATGACAAATGGTTTTCATGTCTTCACCACACCGCTTGACCTGATTTTCCATTACATAATTGATCCAACTATTTATATCATATATACAAAAATAAGAAGCAGCAAATTATAAAATATATGAATTCATATTAAGAAAACATGAAGAGAAAAAAAGAGAATCCAAACTAAAAACTCACATTACATAAATATAGGAAATCAAAATATATAAAAAGAGAAATTTATTTTTATTCCGTAATATGCGGAGCAACGCCTTGCAACATCCCTCCGTTATCTTCCCACAACCATGAGAAGTCTGCAGAATCGCGATACGATGAATGCGAGTCTCGGCGACAGGCCAAAAATATTGTGTTTCCTGCTTCCCACAATCGGTCCATTGCGCCGTGTAGGTGGTAATCTCCCGAAACTATTAGAAAATTCCGGGGCAATGTTGAACGATTTTTGCATACGTAATCAATTAGAAGCTCCACCAATTTCGTATCCGGTGCACCTTCTCTAAGCTTTTGATTCGGATTCTTAATCTTTAGTTCGCTCGCATGAACGCTACAAACGAATTTCCTTTCCGGAATATGCCAATAAGTGAATCCTTGCGCTTTGAGGGATTCAAACTGATTCTGGAAGTGTCGATCGTATATATCCCCAATCACAATCTTGGTATCCCCAAGAGTGTAATTGGGGTAGACTGTGGGGTTATCACTATGAAGCCTTCCTAGTGCCCTGTTAATATCTGGAACTATCATATCCATATCATAACCCTGAGGAACCGGGGTGGTATTGATGTCCCAAAACAGAGCCACCTCATCTGATAAGTAATGTTTAGAAACAAAAAAATGTTAAATAGTTTAATTAATTTTTACATGCACAAACTATATTATTGGTTTAAGTTGACAACGGGTCACGAAGAAAAACTCGATGTCAACTATATAGTTATATATTCAACATTGCAATATATACAATATAAATTACTTTTATATGGATTATGCATATTGTAGATTATCTTTTTACGTACGTTCTCACTATTTAATTGTACACTAGATTCTTTATTATTTTATAAAGAATCTAAATATATATCAATTACTAACCTTTTGAGCATGTTTTGGAATGTGAGGTGGATCCCGAGGCTTGTCCACCAAATTGTTTTATATATTTCGAGTCTTTCGACTCCATGACAAAAGACCAAAAATGAGATTTGAAGAGGTTTTTTTTGTTTACAATGAGTTGATATGTGATGGGAATGAATGAATGATGTTGCATATTATATAAGAAAAATAAAATGTACGGTAACTTAAGCCCCGGTTCATGATCAAGAGCGGTTAAGCATTTAATATATGCATCCATAAGTTATTATCAAATAGTATACAGTATATAATAAATTCATTATTTTGGATTGATCTCTATTGTTAGATTTTTTTTTTTTTTTTTTTTAAACGATTCTGTTTTTAGATTTGATATCTCTAGGGTTATTGGGAATTATTTTCACAGTCTAAATTCAACATTATAACAGTTTTGTGACTTTTGTGGGACACATGTCTGTGGTTTGTCTTTACTAAAGATTGGAATGAAGCTTCATTTTTTTTTTTTTTTTTTTTTGGTTTTTNTTTGAGTCTTCTCTTATACTATATACATGATTCATAATTTTCATAATTATTTTTCTTCTTTGGATTTTTGTTCTAAATTTGAAATTAAATTTATATACTTAAATAATTATAAACATGGTAATTGATGTTTATGATCAGTAATATAAGATGTTAAGGTGTTTTTTCCTCATAGCCACTTGATGATAGAACTCTTGATTGACACTAATTGCATTAAATGTTTATAGTTTGGTTGGTGACCCAAAAAAAAAAAAAAAAATTATAGTTTGGTTATTATTATTTTTTCTTTGAATTTCAGTCTGTCCTGAATGCAACTATTCAAAGTTATGATATACATTGCTACTTTTTTATTACAATTTGACGAAATGTACATATATAATTCTAATATAAGCTAAACATTCATCTATGAAGTAGACCATTTGAAACTCGTGTTATAATTCATCGACGCTGTAACATGCACGCACTACAATTGACATGGCTAATATCTCACCATAACCATTATTCTAGACTCCATTGTAAATTATTTAATTATATAATGGTTCATCTACGTACATCCAAGTAAGTTACCAAAGCCACGCGCGTCGAAGTACTACGTCAGATTTGTTGTGATCGATGTGGTCACGAAATAAATGTATATTTTATTGATTTACTACACAAAAGTCAGTTTTTTTATGGGTAAATGTTGGCCATGCATATCAACAAACTCATCGTACGTAGAGTGGATATAAGCTAGAGAGCTTTGATGAATCATGATACGAGCTCCAAATATTATTTGATACATGTTATAATTATGCTTCAATAATAGATATTTTATTAAGTTTTTATGATTATATATACACCATCGTGAAATTATGTAATTCATTTAATTAGAGCACATATTTTTAGTAATGATTTTTCAAAGAAATAACATGTACTTGCAAATCATGTAAAATTTTGTATGGTCTAGCTAGACTATATGTAAATAGTCTGTATATGAATATGCAACGGCAAGAAAAAAATAAAACATATTTTTTTCATAGGACACTTTTTCTTAAAAAGAAAAAAAAAAAAAAGTTATGATTACCCTTTATGATTGGGAAGTGTATTTTCTGAATAAATATAAGAATTAGCAATACTAATAATGCATAAAATGTTATAGATGCCGGTTATGTATACTTCAATATGATGGATCGATATGCAACTTTATTTTTAATTATATTGTAAATTCGAAAGATCTACAATGTGTAATCAAAATATAGGAATGCATGTTATAATTTTGAAATAGAGGCATTCAAGTGATCAGATTGAAACTCCAAGCAAAAGAAAAAGCAAAACTAAAACATACATTACCTACAGTTTCTGCATGGTTTCAACTAAGGTACCAAATACAAATACTGTTAATCAAGAGTACCATCAAGTGGCTATAGAAAAAAAAATATATCTAAACATTACTTAATCGTAAATACTAGAGGTCTTCTAGACAATAGAGTAATAGACCATGCATGCTTTATGCTTATTATTATTTAGTTTAAGTATATAAATGTAAATATCAAATTGTTTGAAAAAAAAAAAAAAAAAAATTGAGATTAGATAAAAATCCAAATATTAAAGACTAGCTAGTGGGGTCATGAAGACCTTGGAGAGTACCAACCAAATTTATTGCACTCTCTCTAATACCCAACCACTAAGGAAATACCAAACTGAGGTCATGTCCTCACTCTTCGTTTTCAATACCATGACAATACTAGTAACTGTAGATTACCAGTAAAAACGTAGCAGATTAAACAACTAAACCAAGAAAAAAAAGTTGCACTCGGTATGTGGACACTGCCATTCAGCGTTTACTTAGATTGTTTATTTCAGCTACTAGCTAGAATTACTCATCCAAATTGTTAGCTATATTAATTAGCTTGTTTCTTATAATACACCTAAGTACTTTCCTAATAATGTAGTTGTAAAATGAATGTGATCGCATATTAATGCTAACTAATTTATGTGCTTTAACATAAATAGCAACGATTCGGTGCATACATAAAGTTTTTGGTTAAACCCATCTTGATATTTGGATATATATATCTGCCTTTTCAATAATAATTAAATAAAGTAAACGATACAGCATCACATAAAATAAAATATGGACGTATGTTCTTGATTTTTGGTTTTACGTGATTTTAGAAGCAGTGTCTATATTTTGGCTAGTGAAAACAAAATAATTATTTTCTTCAGTAAGTAATGAATCAATGTGAATGATTTTAATAATCATTTTTTGGTCACATGATTTTAATAATAAGAAAGGTTGTGGAAAAAGCAAATTTGGTGATGATTTTTCTTCAGTAAGTAATGATTTTTAAATTTGATATTCAAACGAATATTCCACTGTCAAAATCTAATACTTCTACAAGTCATATATTTTTAGACGATCTTGTGGTGCAAGAAAAAAGAGAGAATTATGAAATTAAGTTTAAAATAAAGAAAACAATTAATTGTAGATTACCAGTAAGAGAAGAGAACCCAGCAGACTAAACAAAACTAAACCAGGAAAAAAATGTATACACTCTGTGTGTAGACACACAGTTTACTTTAATTATTTATTTCCATTACTAGAATCACTCATCCAATGAACCAAATTAATTGTTAGCTATAATTAGTTTGTTTCGTAATACACGTAACTTGCCTAATTTAGTTGTAAAATACTAAAATGAATGTGTTCACATAATGTTGCTTAACCAAATTCATGTAATAAACAAAACAATTAATTACATTTTTCATAAGGAGAAATCAATCTCGTTGTATTGACTATATGGAGGCATAAGTCTATCCTTGACACATTCGGCTAGAAGAATTGATAATAATAAGTGTTGGACGATTTGAATTGATAAACATCTCGTTCTCAATGGAGTCACAAATCACTACCAAATGTAGTTACTAGAATCAATTTTTATCAACTGTATGGGTCATCATGCTGATTAATTTGTGTTACGAGAACTGAGCCCATTTAGATATCTATCAGGCCCAGCCCAAGAAGGTGCTATATATTGGTAGATAGATGACTCCTCATGAGTTCCATCACCCCACCTAACTCTAGAATTTACATCTTGAGTTGTCAATGGAAACCATGCCTCAACCGCCTTCGGCCGATGAGACCATGCCTCAACCGCCCTCGGCCGACGAGACCAAGCCTTTGTCCGATGACGAAGAGGAATATGGGGTCATAAGACACGAAGGTACGTAATAAGATCATCTATGAAAATCTCCTATATAATATATATATATATATATATATATATATATATATATATGGTCTAAATTAGATTTGTCATACTAAACTCTCTGATTGTGTTTAGATGGAAAGATAGGTGTGTTCTGGAACTTGGAGGACTATCCAGTACCTGATATAAGTCTGGATCCGTGTACGATTTACGCTAGTATCAAACAAACTCTGGAGAGTATGCAATGGAGAGGGGAGCTAACAATTTATGCTTATGTTGATGAAGATAAATTCCCCAAGGAATTGCGGGATAAATATGAAGATGCTGGTATCAAAACCTCTGCCTTACCCAAAGGTGAATAATTGCTTTGTTCTTCTAGATTCATTTTTGAACCCTCCTCTTCTTTTAATATCTTGGTTGATATATATATACTCTTTTTCTCAGAGCGTGATGCGAAAGCGACATATCGTATGATGGCGTTGGACCTTCTTTTTTGGGCGTTTAAGAACCCCGTACCTTCAAACTTGTTTCTACTCTCCAAAGAAGTCGATTTGCTCGAGCATTTCGAAGATTTGTATTTCCATCAATACGGTGGTGTCGTATCAGATTCCCAACCAGGTATGCTAATTCCTCCTGGTTGGAAAGACTGGCTTCTCTCAGGTTTACCTAAAGCCGCTAAATAAAGTGTTTGTTGTATGTTAAATTAATGATGGCATTCTTAGACTCTTGATCGTAAGCCATTAATAGTTTATTTATCTCAAATGATTAGTAATATGATACTTAATAATGCTATTTGCAATTTCTTATGATTGAATATCCCATGTAAACGTTTGCTGGGCAATACTTTGAGCAACTGTAAATGCCCTCTTTATCTTGTTTAATCATTTGAGACTTCATTTGGTTCGCATTATGCTTTCTGATGTCCATTCACATATGTTTCTGATGACCTATTCAAACTGAAACCAAAACCAGATCATCCATAATAAATTATGTTTTATTTTGAATATTATTTTTTTTATAAACCAAGAAGATTGAACAGAATACCAGATCACAACATGGTTGTAGTTTGTTTGATTTCTTTTCTTCTTTAAATTTGCAATTAATTTTTTTTCAGATTAATGCAACCACAGAACAAATCATATACATTTGTCACTCCAAAAAAACGAACAAAGGTTATTAATTATGGCTTTTGTCAGTAGAGCTCATGATCAGTTTTGGGATTTGGACGTTTTGTGTTAAAATTAATAAAGGAATTCATTTCTTCTTTTCTACTCACTCTTCATTTCGATGTTATAATCTTCTATGTAATGACATGGATTATTGTCACTAACTAACTTAGGTTCCACATTTGAATTATGAAAAAATGAGGTATGCAAGAAAAATGTCTCACTATATTATACTCTACTAAACTAAGGATTCAAGGCCCAATGACATTATTTAATAATAAAAAATGACTGCATAACTTAGAATACTTCAAATTAGCATGGGCTTCTTCGCTATGTTTTTCACTAGGAATTTAAGCTCCGTCACCGTGTAACGGAAACAGAAGATTCTAATTGTTATTTTGTTTGCTGTTATCACTAATTGATCAAAGATAAAAATTATTATGCAGTATTTAGAGTTCTTGTCTGATTTATTTATGAGTTAATAAGTAGTTATACTCGATATTTAAAAATTAAAACAGTGGATTGAAGTGTGATTTTGATGCACAACATCTAGTCTAGTGTCTCATATCAAAAGCTTTCTGAAGAGAGTTCATGACAAATACCATATTGCTCTGACCATTGACCTTGGAGTCTCTTTGTGACTCAAAGACTTCGGTAGGTCCCACTTTTGTTTTCTAAAATATTTCACAATTTATAAAAAATTAAAATCAGGTTCTTAGGCTTTAAAACCTACACGTATTATAAGAAAACGTGATATCTGATTCAGCTAACCATTCATTCGTGCATGGTATATTATATGCAGATTTGATTCGATTTCATTTTATTTAATTTTGTAAACATGAGTTTTATATATTTATTCACATTTTTTTGCTAAAAAACCCTTTATAATAATTTATAAATAGACATCTTTTTTCGCTGCATGATACTTGACTCTTTTTGTTTGGTCTAGTTGTCTACATTTACGTTTTAGAATATTTGATTGGGCACCTTTAATTACTTCATATTTTTTTGTTTTTTTTTGTATTATTTATAGAAAATGATAATGGCATGTCACATAAAAGTGGGAAATGACTAAGAAAATTATATGAATGATAGCAACTATAATAATACTATATATATGCTAAACACCTCATCAAGATACAAAGAATTTGGTAGAACATTATCATACTCGTCCAGTCACCATCAACAATTATTCATGCTTCATGATCACCATCTTAATTCAAGCCATGTAGTAAACAGAAAATTAGAGACAAAGGTTACAAAAAAAATTCAAAAATACTCGTTGTATTTTTTTTTTTTCTCAGACATATATTTTTCACAAGTTTTAATTTGGTTATTCGCGATCGTTCTTTTAAAATAATATACTTATAGGATATTCTTTTGCATGTACATTTTTGAGAGTCCACTTGACAACTCGTGCCATTTTGAAACATTATCAACTTATTCATATTCTGCAAACTCTTAACAAAAAGTATGTAATATTGGCGAAAAGCATAACAATATTAAAGATATAATAACCAAATATTCTATGTGTCCTAACTCTTCTTTTAAAAAATCCACTTTTTTGAAATGTCATTTTATAAATATAGCTAACTTCTACACATTGATCATAAGCTTTCTCTAACACACACATCTCTTCTACTTATTATTTCACAAGATTTAAGATGGATGGATTTGGAGCTAAGTATGAATGTTTGTTCTTTGGTAATACACATCATCCTCAACTTTTTTCTTCACTATGCAATTTCTGAAAAGTTATAATTAAAACTCTTATATATGTTTCTTATTTGTTGTTGTAGATTTGGATGATACTCTATACTCTTTGAGTACCGGGATCAACTTAGCTTGTCGAAAAAACATCCAAGGCAAAGAGACTTGACGTTTCAAGATGATTTGAATCTTTGGATATATAGAAAGTTCTTGATCATTAACAATCATGTAATTTAACTATTGTTGTGGTCTTTTCAGAGTTTATGCTTAATCAACTTGGGATTGAAGAGAGTGAAGTTC
>OVAF01003729.1:0-11584 GCA_900406245.1 Odontarrhena argentea
AGAAGAAGAAATTAAGAAAAATGAGAGTTTCAATCTCTCTACAAAACTTCTTACAAACTTCTTGCTTAGGGGCAAGAGATTTAGGTCTAAGGTGTTTATAGGATACAAGAGGGTGTACAAATTGGTCTAACATAACCAAGAAATTGAATGAGAATTGAAGCAATTGGACCCGGTTTAGCTAAACCGACCGGTTTGAGATTTTGGGCCAAAATGGAAAATACAGGGCTAGTTACGTCGGTATTTTTGTCCGATATTTTTCTTGGCAAAAATCCATCTTCTTTTCTTCAAAATACCGGGCTAGCAGCCCGGTAAATTTTCCCGGTAAAGCCTTCCTGCATCTGCTTCATCTTCGAGGCAGTTTGACACCTCCTGACTGTTTTGGCTATATCTTCTTGACCTGAACTCCAAATACAATGAAACCACCACCATTGGAAAGATGATTCAATTTTATATATTTTGTAAAAATTTCAGCTCATAATTCCAAATGGAAGGTTTTCATTTGATCCGATCTCTAAGACCCATTGGATGGAGCCTTCATAGCCAAATCTTCATATTGCCACCAAATCTTGGTTTTTCACTTCCAAGCCTCCCAAATTGATTCCTAAGGCCTTTTCCATGTCCTCAATATTATCTTTAAGCTCATTTCCTCATTTGGTACCTAAATCATGCAAATGCAATGCAAAATGCAACTTTACAAGCCTAAATGCCTAAAATGAGCAAATTATGCAAAATGTGGAATAAAATGCTAAAAAGCTATGATAAATGAAATGAATCCTATTCTAAATGCTAATATAAACATGCTAAAATGTGAACTTTTTACATGCTATCACTAGTGTCAAATGAGATGTTGGGAGTGAGCAAAGAGTCTTTGGTGATTCACTTTTGGTGTTGGAGACATTTCATTAAAGAGGCAGATTCAATGTGGTGTGAAGATCAGAGCACGTACGAAGATTGGCAGCAGATATGATGTGTATAATCGATTGCATACAATCAATTAACCTTTAGAGATACTAAGGACACACTTAAGTCATCCTAGTATAGCTTAAGGATCGAATCCACAAGGAGTTATAGGAATTAACACATTAAGCACATGAGAATCTATGTTAAGCTAAAGCGATAAGAGTTTGGTTTTGGTTTTTCAAAGTAAACAAGAAACTAAGACAAGAACGTAAACAATAGACGATTAAGAATGCGAATTAAAAACATTGGACCCTGAGAAATGGCTCTTGTGATCTAAGGAATTAGGCTACTTAGACTAATGATGGATGTTTGGGTAATAAACTAAGCACAAGCCTTGGCTAAGAACATTAATAATGACTAACTCATTCTCATGATCTTAATCACTTCACTAATTACTTAATTCCACTAATCTCCCGATTGCGAATTTACTAATCAATGAGCATTTATAACAAGTTATAAATACCTCTAATCACTCTAACATCATTTCCCAATGGCTAGAGATGAAAAGCTAAAAAATAGTTCATACGGGAATGTTCATCTCGGTAAGAACCACGTCGGTAAGGGGTGGCAAAGTGCATCTCGGTATGGGCAGCTGGGTAAGGGAAATTCTGCTCAAAAATAGCTTATTTTAAGGCTTCTTACCGATGTAGGTAGCCTTGCAGCTCGGTATGGGCAGTACCCCGGTAAGAACACACAAAACAACAAACTTGTTTTCTCATACAGTTTGGAGCGGTTTTAGTAGAATTTACATAACGTCTTCATAAAGCTTCAAATGACATGATTGTAACTCTCACAGTTAGATAACTCATTAATCTAGCTTGTATCAAAATTTCAGAGCATTACATGTAGCCAGTTTTCCTATAGAGCTATTTTAATTCCCGTCTTGCTCTTTACAGGATAGCTGAGACACGTCGGGGTAGAAACTCCATATCTCCTTCATTTCAACTCGGATTGCTTTGATTCAAACTCTCACTTCTTAAGTACACTCCAAGATACCTTTGCATACAATCTTAGCTCAATAGCTTCTTCCAATCTTTGTATGACATCTGATCTTCACAAAGCACAAATTTTGCATTATTATTGTGATAACCACCAAACCAATCGGATTCAGTGATGATTTCTCAAGACCAAAGTCTCTTATTAAGCTCCATAAACATGCTTTAATACTCTTTTGCTCCAAAAGGTACCTAAGAATGCATGAATGTATGCAAAATGCAGTAAAACCATGAAAACTAACTAAATGCAAGCCTAAGATGAATTATTAACAAAACATGCCAAAACCATGCAAGCTTAATACCAAACTAAGACTTTATGACAATAAATTAAGACTCTAAACATGGTAAAATATCATGTTATCAAGATACTGAGCTGAAATTTTGTATGAAGATAGCTTAAAGTGTCCTTAAGACATATGAGTTTGAATCATATCAATCGCCCATGATTTGTGAGAGTTATGACGATTCTACCTCAACCTATTCAAACTGTCCGAGAGAATCATACCCGTGGATAAAAGAGGCTTTACAGGGATATTGGATACATTGATTGATTTGAAATTCTGATACAAGCTAGAGGAGTGAGTTAGATAACAGTGAGAGTTAGAATAATTTCATTTGAAGATCACATGAAGAAGTTATTGCAATTCTACGAAGACTGGTCCAGACCGGGTGCTCAGACCGCCCGAGAGTTAGCATTTGCCCGGTCCACTCATTTCACTTGTCCAGAAGCCCTAAGCCCTCGTCCTCAGCCCGGGCAAATGGTCCCCTTTGCCCGGACCGGCCGTGTGGACCGGCGAAAACCCCTCACTCGGAAGGCCTCACGTGCAGATCCGACATTTGACCCAATTTTTGCTCCCTTTGACCAACTAGACTATATAAGCTTAATGATCTCTTAAACCTAGTTTCTTAAGCTTTCTTCTATCATTTTAAGAACCACTAAACTCTTTGTATATTTTATGTTTATGAATTTGAGTTTTAAGATTTGTTAATCATTTCTTAATCTCTTATGATTATGCTTAACAAGATCATGATCTATTTAGTTGTTTCTTTAGTTATGTGTGAGTAGTTTCATTGTTGGATACCAATTGACCATTAGTGGATCCCAATCCCCTTATATACTGCTCGAATCTCTTCTATCTTTCAGATATGATATATTTCTAACACGAAGGACTACAATCAAACCTATACCTATGTTGTAGTCTTTTTCTTGTACAAATAAAAAAATAATAATATAAGAAAGTGTAATATAGCGATAGTTGGCTTTAATTAATTTTAAAACACATAAAATTCTAGTGAATTAATCATCACCACAGAATGTCAGAATCTGATGACCGTGACTGAATTTCATTCCACCGAACTTTATTTTAAAGAGAAATTGAAAAAAAAAAATTACATTAAATATTAGATACATACACTAGTTATTAATACATTGGTGTAAGCACATACATATTGATTAATTTTCGTAAAACCAATAATCTTGTAAGGTGGTTTTCAAGTATGATCATATCGAACCAAATCACATGTTGCAAGCTTTATAACCTTTTGAATGAATAACGTGTTCATCATGAACGTCTTTGTTTTCCATGCAAAGTGCATGCATTTCTGTATTATTATTATCAATTTACATGCATTCTTTTGAAACACGATAAATAACACACATATAAATCCTAGTCGCATGTAGAACACATGTTGAAAGACACATGTTTTAGTATTAAAAAAATGGGAATAATTATTCCTTCTGTTATATTTTAAATTTTAATGAAATATCACAAGCGAAAAGACACAAAATATAAATTCCCTCAAAAACCTCACGAATTCAAACCACAATCTTTGTATAACTAATTTTTTTTATAAACACATGTTTATTCCCATTCAAACTCATGTTTTAGTATTAAGAAAAGGTATGCGCATTCTTGTTTTAAAATATTTGTATAACTAAATTAGTTATTTCCTTCAGTGGTATTATCGACATCAACCTTTTTTTTTCTTAATATGATGTGTTAATTTCTGATTTTTATTGTTCTTCATTTTTTAACAGTTGTGGTGATTTGGAATGATAATTTTTTCTTAAATTGAGTGGTTAAAATAAATTTAATTTTTTATTAGAATAAAAATTGTGTCTTTCGAACTAAAAATCTCTTCGATTGCAGATGTCTATAAGAGTGATGTGGAGAGCAAACAAAGAAGAATGTAACACTCTTTCGATCAAAAACCCTTTTTATATTATTATTTTGGACATAAATAGCGGTTTCTGCTAGTGCCGTCACTGTGTCATCACTTGGATTTGAACGCAGCTTAATGCATAATATTATTTAATTGTTGAAAAAAAAAAATAGTCATTTTTAACTTTAACTTTACACTCTTTTTTTTCAAAAATACAACTTCAAATGGGTATCATTATTGGATGAAAGTCCTAATATAAACTTCATTTGCCTCGTAAACTTGATCCATAAATAAATCAGATTTTGTTTTAAAATTAGTAAACTGAATTGAACATACATATAATTCTCTTAAATTGTTATGATAAATGCCAAGAAAAAACTATAGGCAATTATGTTGAAAAGATCATGACGAATAAAACTACAAAAAAACATATACATGCAAATTTCGAAATGAAAATTAAGATATATAGCATTTGTTTAACTGTGTGCCAATTTTAATATGAATTAACATATAGTTTGGATCGAGCATTTCTGGCTTTTAAATAGAATCATGTTCTTCATCGCTTGTCATATAGTTTGCTTAAGAACCTTTTAGCAAACTTTTAGCTTAGAGAGAGTGTTGTATTAAGTTTGTCTTTCAGAATTATATTCTTTCAAATTCTCTTTTGTTCGGAGAGCAATTCACATTTTTTACTTCAACAACTTTCAAATTCTCTTTCGTTCGGAGAGCAATTCACATTTTTTACTTCAACAAAGTGTGCTTGCAGAAAATCAGATTTTATGAACGAATTTATGTTCTGGATGTCAAGATATATTAAGACATATGAGCCGGAGAAGGGTTTTGGAAAATGTTCTTAAGCAATTGTAAATTCTTAAGCAAACTATATGACAAGCTAAATTCTAGAATGACACATAATTTAGTGATTTTTACTAGTTTGACACACCCAAAAATGTAATGGAAAAATATTTATAAATGCCCACCTTGTCCTTAGACCGTTTAGAAAAAAAACTGTATTTACGGGAAATGCCATTCTATTTTTCGCAGGAAAAATAGAAAGTCCAGATATTTACAGATTTGCCACTGCGAAAGTGTGTCGTTCATTTGGTGACAGACTTTCGTCATTTCGACAGTTTTTTTTTTTTTTTCTGGGTCATTCTAGTAAAACTTTTTCCAAAATCCAACAGATTTTTACATTAAGTCTGTCATACGTGGTGACAGACTTATTTCCAGACTGCAGATTTTTTAAATTTTTTTTAAAATACGGAGTGTCATAGATTTTTTAAACAAATCTTTGGCATGAAGCGACAGACTTTATTTTGGACGATAGTTTTTTTATAAAAATGTTCGAGATTTTTGACAGGTTTTTTAATTTTCGGCAGACTTTTTTTTCATGTGGTGACAATTCTTTTTTTAACCATTCCTTCGATGACAGACTTTTAAAAAGTCTGCTTTGAAAAATGAGAATTTTTAAATGACTAGAATGACACACCATGTGGTGACAGATTTTTTTTTAGTTATGACCGATTTTTTTTTTTTGACTAAATATTTTTTTGTTTGGTGGCAGATGCTATGGTTGTATGTGATGACAGACTATTTTGGGACTAAAATGACACTTTCTTTGGTGGCAGATTTTTTGTGACAGATTTTTTGTTCACGATAACAGACTTTTTGGTTCTAGAAACCATTATACTCATGCAAATTAGCTTTGCATAATCATTAAACCTAAAGTTGTTGGGTTCTAGATTTTTTAAGTTATGCATAAGTTTTGTTTGGATTCGGTACGTGAAGTGATGGCAATGAAAACCAATCTAATACTTGGAGTGAAGAAGTTTGTTGAAGTAAAAAGAAAAATAAAGCTATAGAAAGCAATCGACCAATAACCGACCAACATAATAAGGTGTTTGTTCCAAGTACAATAAACCATAAACCAGGGTGGCGAGTGGTAAGACTATGACTTTTGCAATTTATTTGAAATCATTATAATACTTGGAATGAAGAAGTTTCTTGAAGTAAAAAGAAAAATAATGCTAGAGAAAGCAATCTACCAATAACCAGCCAACATAATATGGTGTTTGTTCCAAGGGCAATAAACCAGGCTGCCGAGTGATAAGGCTATGACTTTTGCAATTTATTTGAATTTATCCTTTTTTAAGTTAAAAAATTGAATCCATCTCCTACAATGTTTATGTTTTTCTTTTCAAAAAATATTGTTTTGGTCATAATATTTTACAATAATTTTAAAAATATAATGTCCAATACTGATTAAATTTTTTTTTTTGTCATATTATTTGACAATAATGTCCAAAATATAATGTCCAAGAATGGTTCATTTTTTTAAAAAAAATTGTTTCCGTCATATTTTTATTTTTCCATGTGACATTTTAACTACATTCAATTTTTTTATTTTCTACAAAATCATAATAGTATTATTTTATAGAATATTTAATTATTTTTGTAAATAAGATTACAATTATAATTTTTTTTTGTTGATTTTCTAAATATAAAATTAGTATTATTTTCTTAAAGTTTGCATATTTCGAATTTTGGGAAATAAACATATAAGAAGTGCAATTTTCGTTTTCCCCGTTATGACATATATAAATTAAGACTTTTAATGAGGCATTGTAACTAAGATTAAATTTAAAACCAATGTAGCATTATTTTCTCGAATTTTTTATAGTTTCCAAATTTGGAAAATAACATTCTTAGTAGAATCTATTTTTTTATATAAAATAAAAAGTAGTGTTATATTTTTTAATTTTTTATAATTCTTAATTTTTTATTATAAAATAAAAATAATATTCTTTTATTTTTAAAAATTTGATATATAAAATTTTATTTTTAATTAAACATTTTAAAACACATGAAAAAATCTGTTAAGGATTTTATTTTTATTTCTTTTTTTTATTAAATCTGTTAAGGATTTTAATTATAAAATTTTGGTATTTAAATCAAATCAGCACAAAATATAGTTAAATAGCATTAAAGAAAAAAAAATCAAGGCTATGGTTTTTTGGACATTTTACCAAACATGTGTGTCATTCTAGTCAACTTTTTTGGGGTGGTGTCATTTTAGCACAAATCTATAAATTGTGTGTCATTCTAGTTCTTCTCTCATAAATAAATAAAAAATCTCTAGAGATTGATTGATATTTTCTTGATTTCTAAATCATAGACACACCATTCTTTTTTGCTTAATGGATAACTAATTATGGAAAATCGATTTTTTTGCTTCAATTAGCGAATTTTTCACCACCATGTTATTGGTTGTGAACATAGTACAAGATTTTTTGAAAACTCATTGCCTATTATATTGGTAAGTATGAAATAGTTTACATAATCTACATATATATATATATATATATATATATATATATATATATATATATATTTTTTTTTTNTTTTCTGTTGGCTCATAGAAAGGAAAACTATTTGTTACATTTAGGTCACAAGATTACATACATAACGCAAAAAAAGATAAAAGTTACAAAATTTTACACTGAAGTAAGAGATAAACCTCATTATAGACCTTATTAATTAGAGCATCTCCAACTCATTTCTCTAAATTCTACTCTAAAATAGAGGTGTATTTTTCTCCAACCCATTTATCTATTTCTTCCTCTAAAACATAATATTTTAAATATATTTCATTGTTATTTAATTTATAAATTTAAACTACCACCCATTATTTTTTAAAGTTATAAAATTTACCCCATTATTTCTTTTTTAGAAATAACTCAATAAAATTATAATATCATTTAAATAAAAATTACATAAAAAACATGACCAAATAAAAATTAAAGATACAATAGATTATTTTCTAAATTATCATTATTAGTGTATTTTCCCCATAAATGATCGATTAAAGCATTTCGAATTGAAAATGAGCTTTTTTATCTTTTGTTTATATAAATCGACCTAAAATTGATTTTTGTGCTAACATTAACCATGTTAATAATATTATATATTATCATAAGTTTACTTAGTTTAAAGATTACAAAAAATAAACTATTTAGTAGAAGATTTTAAGTTTAAAATGGAAGCATGCAAAATTTGAAGGACCATTTTGTAATAAAAGAAATTTCCTCTCTAAAATAGAGAAATGAATAGTGTTTCTCTACATATAGAGAAACACTATTCATTTCTCTATTTTATAGTGGGATATAGAGGTGGGTTGGAGAAGATTTTTCTCTATAATAAAAAATGTGAATATAGAGGTGGGTTGGAGATGCTCTTGGTGCGTGCATATGCATGCAAACATGATTGGTGGTAACAAAACATTGTAATTAATTATCGAGTATGAAGTATACTTACTTCGTTTAGAGGAGAACTCTTCATTTGAAATCTAATACATTTTTTTTTTCAAAGATAACTATCAGACTTCACCTAAAGGTTCTCCAATTGGGAAGGCAATTGCAAAATACCCCAAGATTTGACCAGAAGATTTAGTATGAGTTTTTATTTAGTTGTATATTTTAATAGATAAGGTGGGTGCCGGTTTTAAAGGCCTCAAGAATCAGTAGTTGAGAGCATTAAACCTCTGATTGATGAAGGTGGAACATGGTGGTTGGGACCTTAAATATCTCCATAGCATGATTATAAATTGTTGAGGATGATGAGGATGAAAAGGGTCTTTAGTGCAGTATGAAAAATAAAATAACAATGGTAGAACCGTAATTAAGAAGATGAAACGTGGGTAAGGAGGGCACAAAGTGGGCGATTTTCTCCATACCAAAAGCTGGGTATATTTTTGCATTTAACCACATATTTTTGTCTATTTGAGTAAGAATCTAAAGTCTGTAATATTTTTTTTTTTGTAACATAAATTAAATAAAATCGACTCAAGTTTCATTTTAGATTCCGGAGTAAACGATGTGTATGCTAACGATAGTCAACTCAAATGGATTTAAAAAACTTATCTTCTAATGAATTGATCTTGATCATCACCACAGTCTGTAATGGCCAGAATTGAATCTCATATATCACTGAACTTTGTTTTTTTGTTTTAGGGAGAGGAATGGACACGATCAAAATTATATAAAACATGATCGATTAAATATATGCATTAGCTATTAATTAGTACACTGGTGTAAACATATAAAATAATTAATTTTAGAAAAACAAATTTTTTTTTTTTTAAGGTGATTTACAATAAGAACATATCGAACTAATTATCGACCTGTCGCAAGCTTTATAATTGTTTGAAGGTGGGAAGTATGCATGTTCGACGTTTCCCTCAGGAACGTCTTTGGGGGCATCCTTGTTTCCCATGCAAAGTTTTTTGCAATCATTCTCGCACAAGACAATTGTTTCTTTTCTCTCAATTTTCATGCATCGATCTGAAACACAATTCTTAACGCACTTGATGCGTATGAAATTGGTGTTTATACAACCAATTACCTTAGAATACTAAGAACACACTTGAATTGTTCTAGTATAGCAAAGGGTATCGAACTTGAGAATGGTAGATCTAGGGATTTAGATGAATGATTAGTGATGGATTTGGTTGGGTAATCATTAGATCCTTAAGATTAGTGATGTTAATTCATGTTTAGACTTGATTTTCTAAGCATTGATCATATGAATGATTTGTGCCCGGAAGGTGTTAGATGAAATTCCCGAATGAACTATTTTCTTAGCTAGTCTTGTTTAGCCATTGGGAAATGATGTTAAATGGATTAGTGGTATTTAGAACATGTTATTAATGCTCATTAGCTTGTGAATTCGCAATCGGGAGATTAGTGGAATTTGCATGATTAGTGAAGTGATTAAGACTAAGGGATTAGCTTGCTCATCATTAGTGTTTCTTAGTCAAGGTTTGTGCTTAGTTTATTACCCAAACATCCATCATAGCCTAGTAATCTATTTCCTTATATCAAAATAGCCATTTCTCAAGGTCCAATGTCTTTAATTTGCATTCATAATCGTTTATTGCTTTTGTTATAGTCTTATTTACTTGTTTTACTTTGAAAAACCAAAACCAAACTTCGATTAACATTAGCTTAATATAGCATCTCGTATTTCTAGTGCTTTAAATCCTAAACTCCTTGTGGATTCGATCCTTAAGCTATACTAGGATGGCTTAAGTGTGTCCTTAATGTTCTCAAGGTTAATTGGTTGTATACGATCAATTATACACATCAGCTCTCTTCCCAAATCAGCCTCCCACCGGCCCCTTGGACCGGGCATCATTGAAGAGGAGAGGCCCGTCCGGATATGCTACTTTGTCAGGCTTATGATTGGGACTTGTGAGCTTCATAACTTCCTCAGTTCTGGTCCAATTTACATGATTCAAAGCTTCATGTCTTCCTCAGGTGCATGGATATCTCCATATGAAATCTCAGGCCAAAAACTCGAGCCATACTCCAGATACAGCCTCATCTTCAACCCATCTCGATCAGCCTTGATAGTCCCGTACCAGACTTGGTAAAAAAACCATAACTCGGTGAATTCGTGGGTAAATGCTGCAATTCCAACTCCCAGCTCTTCATAACACACCATAATAAAATTCTTCCAAATTTCACTTCGATATCCCATGTATAACTTCGTGTGCCACTTGATCTTCACAAGACATCCACTACAAGAAAACTGGGTATTGGTAGAAGTTCACCGTAGCACTAATTCATCAACTGCTACCAAAAGTTCCAAAATCGGAATCGAAGTCTATTGTAGCATTAAATTAGTGCTACGAAAAAATTTTACTAAGCGGGAACCCAAAATTCCCTATCATAGCTGAAAAATCATTTGGAGGCAAACACTTAGCCAAATTTTTCAGTTTTCCGCCGTAGTGCAAGTAAAAAGAATAAAAGATGTCTTTTTTTTTTTCTTCATTCACGAAAGATTACACACAAAAAAAAAAGTTCTTCTTCTCCCTAGCTTTCCTTCTTCTCCGCCGTAGGCTCTCTCCTCTCGATGTGGTCTCTGTCTCCTCCTCTCGCCGTGGTCTCTGTCACCTCTCGCCGTGGTCTCTGTCTCCTCTCGCCGGAGTCTTCCCTCGCCGGTCCCAAGTTCCCGCAACGGCTTCGCTTCTCTCGCCGGCCACAACACCGGGTTCCTCTCCGTGTCGCTTCATCTCCTGCCAAACATCTGAAATCTGGATCTCTCTCTATCAATATCTATTCGAACGTCAACCCAGATCTCTATCCTTAGATCTCTTCTCTCTCTTGAAGTTCACAGGCCTCATTCTATGGAGGCACAGCCGCAATCCGAGCCTCTTCCTCCGCCTGTTCAAGTTGGAGAAATCACCCGGAGCCACCATCTATTCTNCGGTTCCGATTCTAAAATCCCTTTCTTATGGCCATCAAACGTGAGTATAAATTGAGAGACAGAAGATGATGCTTGTCGTGCGGACCTTTGGTTTGATTCGGCTTTGAGCTGTGCTCCTTCTCGTAAGTTTCGTTGCTTCTCAATTATGTTGATTCTAGGGTTTCGAAATGATTTGGGTGATGATATCGTTGTTAAATCTG
>OVAF01003731.1:0-11580 GCA_900406245.1 Odontarrhena argentea
CCGGTTCCAAAACGGGATCTGGGTTTGTTGTCGGCCGGGAGAGTTTGAATTTCAAACGAGAGCCTCAATCTATTTAGTTATGGGAAATACAAGTTAGTGGAAGGTCTTCTAATATACACCAAAGTATCACATAGAAATTAATCACACATTATTTTCTTACAAAATGATAAGATATAAAATTATTTTTTTATTAATATCATTGTTATTACTATTAACCTTTTGTAATAACTTTATAATTTTAAATATCATATTTTCACAGAAAAAATGTAACAGATAGTGTGTAAGATAATTATTTTATAGATTTAAAAATTATTCTAATCAAACACATTTAAAAATCTAGTCAGAGAAACAAAACATGAAGTTAAAATAAACATGGGCCCAGTGGGCTGGTAGAGGCCCTTGAGTCTCAAGAGATATTATCCAATTTTCCTCTTCCCTCCACAGAAAGAGAGAGAGAGAAACGCCATGGCTGTGTCCGTACAATCCTCCGTCTTCACCACTAACCTAGCGACGACTACACTCTCCTCAAATCGGCTTTACCGGAATGTTTCTCGCCGAAGTCTTGGCTCCACCTCCGTGAAGTGCTCGGTAGAGACGACGGAGACTGATCGGTGGGTAAAAGTGAAGAATGGGAACGATTCACTTGAGATTTGCAGAGTTCTTAACGGAATGTGGCAGACGAGTGGAGGCTGGGGTAAAATCGATAGAAACGACGCCGTTGAAGCTATGCTCCGATATGCTGATTCTGGTCTCTCTACTTTCGACATGGCTGATCACTGTAAGTAGCTTAAACACAACTTCAAACTTCAAATTCGTAATTAGGTTAGAAATTAACAAAGTGAAGAAGAGATTGTAGAATCTTGATTCTTAGGTTTGTTTCTTTGATGTTAAGATGGTCCTGCGGAAGATCTTTATGGCATTTTTATCAATCGAGTCCGTCGAGAGCGACCTCCAGAGTATCTAGAGAAGATTAAAGGGTAAGAGAGTTAAGTTGTTTGTAATGTGAAGACTGAAACTCATTTTCAAGCCAATGGATTGGACTTTTGTATAATATATATGAAATGGTTTGGCTACTCTTTGTGATGCATGCAGTTTGACGAAATGGGTTCCTCCTCCAATTAAGATGACGAGCAGCTATGTTCGTCAGAACATCGATATATCTCGGAAGAGAATGGATGTGGCTTCTCTTGATATGCTTCAGTTTCACTGGTGTTTATCTCTTTACTTAGTTGCTACTAGTTCGAACTGAATTGTCTAGCAGTTTCCGTAGTTTTCTTCCGTACTGACCATTTTGCACTCTTTGTAATAAAATTTTGTTTAGGTGGGATTATGCGAATGACGGTTATCTTGATGCACTGAAACACCTCACTGACCTTAAAGAAGAAGGTAAGAGACCGCTGGATCTTACTCTTTGTGATTATTGTTCGAATCATCAGTCATGTATCAGCTTTCTTGAGCTGAAACATTGAAATGTTTTTGCAGGCAAAATCAAGACTGTTGCTTTGACAAATTTTGATACAGAGAGACTTCAGAAAATTTTGGAGAATGGAATCCCTGTTGTTAGCAATCAGGTAATGTTCCAACATCTTTCTCCATATTCTTTTTTCTTTTTGTATATTCCTTTATAACTTATGTTATTTGTAGATTTATGTGCAACTTCTTTTCAGGTGCAACACTCCATTGTAGACATGCGTCCTCAACAGAGAATGGCTCAGCTTTGTGAGCTTACAGGCGTCAAACTTATAACGTAACTATACTCTTTAAGAAATTCATGTTTGATTTCATCCTCTTTACGTCTGACTTAACCACACATTGTTGGTCTTTTGAATGCAGATATGGGACAGTAATGGGTGGTCTTTTGTCGGAGAAATTTCTTGATACCAATCTAACAATCCCTTTTGCTGGCCCTCGCTTGAATACTCCTTCTCTTCAAAAGTATAAAAGGGTAAGACTTCGAATCATTCACAGATAAACCCTGTCAATGGCGGTTCTGGTTCTCGTTGTCTGAGATTATAGTTACAGCATCATCCTACTTTCTACTGTTTTAAGATTTTTGAAAGTTACATTACAGATGGTTGATGCATGGGGAGGGTGGAATCTATTCCAAGGTTTATTACGAACGATGAAGGGCATAGCTACAAAACATGGAGTCTCTATTCCAACAGTAGCTGTGAGATATGTACTCGATCAGGTATTTGCACTTCTTCACATCACGTTGAATACTCTGCCTCTTAATCCCGGTCTGGCATTTGATTTGATTTAATAAATGGAAATCTCGTCACAGCAAGGGGTTGGTGGATCAATGATTGGGGTGAGACTCGGGTTAGCGGAACACATACAAGACGCAAACGCTATATTCTCACTGGTCTTGGATGAAGAAGATGTTAATAGCATACAAGAGGTTACCAAGAAAGGTAAAGATCTTCTCCAAGTGATTGGTGACTGTGGAGATGAATACCGGCGCATATGATGCTGTCGAATGCTGTCTGTATACATGTATTTAGTACACAAGATCTCTGTTAGAACTCGTATATAACTGCTGATAATGAATTGAAAACACAGGATCTATGTATAGTTTGCAGTAATCTTGATACATAGCTTTACAATGAATGAATGCATTCTGTGTACAACACATTGTAATAGATCCTTATGTACGAATACATTCTATGGTAATTACAGCAGTAAGCTTATGTTCAAACAAGAATTGATCCTTCTGCATTCGTACTTAAGGATCAATTATGGGTGGCCATGATCTTAGACTACTCATACCTCGGAATTGAAAACCATATGTAGTCTTTCACTGTACGTGCTACCGCGCAGCATTTGTAACAATCAATGGTTCACCTTTGATTCGGCAGAAGCAGGATCATAATATAGTCCAACTCCACTGTAAACGACTAATAATTATCTAGATATTATTCTATAACAAACATACATTGTAACTATTAGATCGGCCACTTGATTCTATTCCGAATACTGTAACATGTTTTAATGAGCATAGGGGTAGTTCTGTAGTCTAATTACGAAAATAATAGAGCACATGTCTAACTTCAAGATTGTCTCCTTCATTGTTTACAAACTTTGTTAACTCCAAATTGTCATCTCCGAACCATACACGTCGTCAGTTCTTGTGTCCATTTATAGTGTTTGTAAAATTAATGCAATATATGAGCTTCTGGAATATTCGTTTATAACATTTCTATTAATAATAAAAAAAAAACCTGTTTTTATCAACGAGTCCCTGTAAAAAAGTATTTTAAAAATTCTGGAAAATTTAGTGAGGGCAAAATACTTGTATTGACGGAAAAGAGACTTGAATGCTATATTGAGCAATTATAAATAAATTACAACTCTATATGAAATCTTACAATGATACCCATAATCGCTTGTAATTTGGACTCATCAAAATATATGCATGTTTCACTAAAAACAAAAAAAATCTGAACTGTAAAATGCTTAAACAAATATATTAAAATAAAAAAGCGTTACGCAACTGAATATACCATATATATTAAATTCTAGTAGCAAGTATTTATTTAATAAATTTCCTATTGTGTCTCTGTGTGTATATATATTTACCAACATAAAATGAACTGTCGTATAAAAATATATGTTTTAGTTTAACTTTGTCGTTTAATTTGAATTAATTGATCTTTGTCGTATTGAATCAATTAATTGTGTAGATCAAGTTGTAAATGTCGATTAGACAAAACAAAACGACAGACATCAATTTTAAAAAAATATAAAGTTAGCAAGTGGAAACCAAAGGAGTGGTTTGGTCAAAACTAGAAACGGGCAGATACAAGTGCATGAAAGACACGACTTGGACATGCAAACTGGTTAGGGATTTACAAAAACCCAATCCCGGCGCATTTACTTTTGTACCACTTGTGCAACCTTCACACGGTTCCTTAATTCACGTGTTTTACTTTTATTTGATGGAACACGTGTGTTTCTTTCTTCCTTCTTTTTCTCTCTTCCGATTAAAAATTCTAAAAATTAAAATTTTTTGAAAACTGTTTTCATTTCGATATAAACATTCTTTTCCCGACACAATTTTGAAGTACTAAATTTTGATCGACTGATATAAAAATTTGATAATTATCTGTTTCACACTAATATGTCGCGTCGTTTTAAAAAATAAACTTGTTTCAAATTAATTGTCATTTTAAGTTTTTAATGTAAATTTTGATTTTGAATACGGAATTTAATTACATTAAATTTTTTGAACAAACTGTCAATCTCTTTGTAAAAAGAAATAATAAAATTTCTAATATGACAACCATTTTAAAACATAAGATATATATAACCAATGTATATGAATAACTCCACAAAAGATTATAATAGGAAATGCCTTCTACGATGGTATGTTTATTTATAATTATCTTATTACGTTGTGACAATTAAAATATAACAGTTTTTCTCTATAATAAATTCACTTAATTGATTCTGATTATAATATCATTTTATTAGATGTTTATAGTAAAATCACGCATATTTGAAAAGTATCAATTAATATTATATACTTTATTTTTTTTATTTAAGTAATCCACCGATATCAGAACAATATACGGAATATTGCATTGAAACCTGAGAAAACAAAAAAATACAAAACCAAAAAATTCTCTAAAGCATCACAGATCAGAGTGCTAACTACTATATATATACATACATTTTCAAGTTCAGTTTAATTTTCCGAGAGATAAGTTCTTTACTTTTGGGTGTAGTTTGGTACTATCTTCTTTGAAACGTAATTAAAATAAAAAGGAAAATTGGCATGAATATATACTAAAATAGGCTAGCTAGTTTGAACATCTTTTACCAAACTTTCTCCTAAAAAAAAAAAAAAAACATGAGTTACCAAATTGCATGTGTAAGTTTGTTTAATTAAGAGTTAGTAACGCACACAACACAAACGAGGCAGTTAGACTCACACAACTGTCTATCGATTGGATCAGCCAACCATTTATTTCTCACTTAAAAACGTCCAAAACCATCACTTAAAAATAAATATTTCTCACGTTTATGTACATATATAGCCTTTGTTCTGTTCACATTTTGTTAAAGATTCTTTGCAGACCCTTCCAACAACTGTCGATTATCGAATCTGGTAATTAACAAATTGCATTGAACGTTTTAATTGCAAAACTTGAAAAATATCACTAAAAACAATTTATTCAGTTCACACTTTTTAGAGTTTCCTTGCAAACCCTTCAAACATTAATTTCTTTTCTTTTTTTTTTTTTTTTTTTGNTTGGTAATTAACAAATTGCATTGAACGTTTTAATTGCAAAACTTGAAAAATATCACTAAAAACAATTTATTTTTTTTTTTTTTTTTTTTTTTTTTTTTTTTTTTTTTTTAAAAACAAAAAAAAATTTTTTTTTTTTCCCCTTTTTTTTTNACTAAAAACAATTTATTCAGTTCACACTTTTTAGAGTTTCCTTGCAAACCCTTCAAACATTAATTTCTTTTCTTTACTAGCAAGTTTGTACCAAAGCAAGAGTCAGGTTTCGAATGTAACATGCATAAAACGAATANTTAAAATAGAAGATCAGTTTGTAGACACATTACAAGGAGCCTCTTTGGCTAAGCCATTAGCTATCATATTGTCTGATCGTGAAATATATAAAAACAAGATAGATGGAAAAGTTCCTAGTACATGACGGATGTCAAGTAGGCCGTTTTCCAGCTCGTTCACCACTCTGTTTGAGACGAGTAGAGAGAATCGAGATAGGGAATCCGAGAACACCTGTAAGTGTTGGATATCCGCTAAAGATGCTGCTAAAACTGCAGCTTTTAGTGCCAACGATTCTGCCGTTAACGTTGAAGAGACGAAGCTATGGCCAGCAGAACCTTGGGAGATGATTTCTTCATTTGGAGAGGAGATAACCCAACCTATACTGCTTTTAAGTGTCGTAGCTTGGCAAGCTACATCAATAAAGCAATTGTGGAAGTGAGAAGAGGCTAACCGTGAGTTGTTAGTAGATGTAAGTCGAATGATGTCGTAGAAGTTTGCAGGTCCTTTGAGTGGAGGGATTTGAGCATTCTCCCATGATCGAGCTTCAACCAAAATACGATGAATGACGTCCTCTGCTGCAGCCTCTCTGTTTTCAAAACAGAATAAAGATGTGTAGAATTGTCTCTGTGTCCTCACCGGAGTAGGGTCGTCGACGGTGGAAAGATGACTCTGGTTCCGTATGATCTTAGAATCGTAGCGAGATGCGGCGGTGATTTGAGTCCAATTATGTAGAAGTTGCTTTGGTCCGAAGCGAGGAGGAGCAGTGACTGGAGACGATGTGGTAAGAAAAGGCAGTAGTCGATGATATCTCTGGGTCATAGATCCGGAGCTCGGAGGCATGTTTGGAGGGATAGGCAATGAGGGCTTCGGCGTTTTGGAACTGTCCAGAAGTGAATTGAATAGGCACCTGACGATTGCTTGTCGGGCAGAGGAGTAGTGTCGAAGATGCGGCGTAGTAGTAGACTCGTATGCCGTGGCTAGTTCCAGAGAATCTCGCTGGTTACCATAGCGATTTGAGATCGCCGGAAGTGTGGAGGACTGGTGACCGCAATTTTTGGTGGTGGTTGAGATTAGCGTCTGTGGAAGATCTGGGTATAGAGTTGAGTGAAGCGATTGAGGTGGTTTCAGTAGAGCACGCAGAGATTCGGGGTGATGTGATGAAGATCGGAAATCCAGATGCGGATCTGGAGGATCTGGAGGCACAGGCGGTGTGGGAGGGAACTTCGGTGAGTTTGGAGAGATCAACTTCCCACGGTGAAGGTCAGAGCTCCGTGACTTCATGACAGTGGTGTTTCCGGCAACTCGTGATGGGACAGAGGAGAGGACCAGAGGAGTCATGGTGAGGTCGGGAGGAGCAGAGACACCGCTGATCTTTCGTAGGTGAAGCGGCGGTGAAACTTACATCGAGAAGCGTGCCAGAGAGCTTTTTTTTTTTAGGGCGAAGCAAGTTTGTACCAAAGCAAGAGTCAGGTTTCGAATGTAACATGCATAAAACGAATATTCCGTTTACATTTAATTGTGTCTACATGAGAAAGAAAAGGGGGATTTGCAAAAATATCAATTCTCAACAACCACTTTTCACAATATACCACTATTTTCACTCATTTATGATATATTTTTGAAAATATATCGATTTGAAGTAAAATTATAATTTTAAATATTTGTAAATGTTTTTTAATATTTTATAGGGTTTTAGGGTTTATGATCCAGGGTTTAGGTTAAAACCCTAAACCCTAAAATCATAAACCCTAAAAATGGTTTTGACCCTAAAACCTCCAAAATATAAACCCTAAAATCTTAAATCTTAAATCCAAATATTTATTAAACACTAAACCCTAATCCTACAAGTTTCAACATTAAACTCTAAACCTTCAAACCCTAAACGAACACTAAATCATAAAAATGGTACATTTGAAAGAAAAATAGTGGTAGATTTGAAAAGTGTCACTTAAAATGTGGTATTTGTGTCAATTTCTCGAAAGAAAATGACTTTTATTTCAAAATTTAGAACATTTATAGGTTTTTAATTAAACTATTATTTGATTTGAAAACATAAACGTTAAATGTATACAAAATGTTATCTTACACTAACAAAAATGTTTTTTGTACACATTATTGAAAGTTGTAGGTTCATTTGAAAAACATGAACAAATAATTGAAGCCTTAATAATTTAAGAAATTAGTTAAGAAGAAATTTTTTTTTTTTTTTTTAATCACTAATGTAACATGCCTGCATCGGTCACTCAACTTAAATTGTCTGCGAGATTGGATCCATGTATGATTGTGAAAACCTCAATAAATTTATCTACTATTGTCACTAGACAGTGGTCATTGATGAAGCAAATCTATAGATTAAGATTATTTTATTTAGTCTTTTAGTGCAAAGATCGGAAGATTAATTTGTGTTTTTTTGTTCAAAATATGTCGATCATAAAAAAAAGAAAAATGAATTATACAAGATATGAATTTAAAGTTGGCAAGTGGAAATGGGGAACCAAATTAAGCGCTCTTTTGGACTGTCCAATTAACAAACGAGAAGTTCAAGCCTGAAACAGCAAAATTCAGTGCATGAAAGACACGACGTCGACATGCAAACTGGTTTGGGATTTTACAAAACCAAAGTTTCGGCATGTCTTTTACTTTTGCAGTTTTGCACCACTTGCAAACTTCACACGGTTCCTTTAATCACGTGTTTTATTTGACGTAACACGTGTTTCTTTGGGTTTTTTTTTCTCGGAAATAAACTAAAATTCATAGCAATGCTAATTTTAATTCTAGAAAAAGTATACAATCTCGATTCGATTCTGAAGCCTACTTCTTCTTAGATCTTTCTCTCAAAATCCAGTCGACCAATGGTCTCACTTGATTTAAAAAATATAAATTTGTTATAGGTTAATGGGTTTAAAAAATTCATGGGGAAATTCATATGTTATCTACAGATTTTTTAAATATAAAAAAAATCCAAAGTAATTAATGCTAATTTGTATATATTTTTCAATTCAAAAATCATTTAAAAATATATTTTGTGGGTATTACGATATCTTTTTGCCTCGCACGTTTATCAATAAAAATATTGTTTTTTTATTATGTTAGCTTAAGATAACATAGATAAGTTGCTTAAAGATGACACATTATTCAGTGTGAATTGAACGAGATTGTATCATGCAGTTTTAAAGAAATACAGCATATTTTTTTATAAGAGAGTTTCTCTAAAATAATTTCACTTTATCATTTATGATCATTCAAATTAAAATATAAAATTCCGGTGAACATTATTCGAATTCTAGTAGAATCATTCTACCGAAAAATTAAATTAGTTAGCCGATGGGCTCTCAAAGATTGTAAATAATAAACTAGATTCGCAATACAAAAGCTAAAAAACAAGTCATGAAAAACCAAAAAAAGATGGCTGATAAATCGTGGAAATTAATGATAAAAACCAAAAAAGATGTATTATTATTGTCTGCCAAAATAGTAAATTTAGTGTAGAACTTTTTTTTTTGGTCAGTTTTTTTTTTGGTCAGTTAGTGTAGAACCTTTAAATTGTTAATATCACAATACACAGAGCCGACCTTCATCTACAAATTTATTGGGCNCAGTGTAGAACTTTTTTTTTTTGGTCAGTTTTTTTTTTTGGTCAGTTAGTGTAGAACTTTTAAATTGTTAATATCACAATACACAGAGCCGACCTTCATCTACAAATTTATTGGGCCGCAAAGGCGCAAAGGAGCATAGATGATGAACTATACATAATCGTAATAATATGATTTGGTCAGATATTTCTACATATTAAAATTTTAAAATTTTGGGAATCAAGACGAAGGTCGGCCTTGCAGTGATGACTCGTACCAATGTTAAAGAGAATCACCGGAAATCCGTCTGGAATTGAACGATGACGAAATCTGAAGAAGAATCTTTATGCGGTGAGGGCAAATTAATAATAACAAAAATAAATGAGGAAATAATCCGTATTAGTGATTATTCATGTATTACCAAAATTGACAAAATAATTAATAACTATAACAGTAAACTTTAGCAATAGGTTTTCTCCATATATGATACATTCTAGGTCAATTGAAGGACTCAGTCTAATTCTTAGGAAAAATATATCCCATAAATAGATCTTCAACACCTTTATCCGTGTAAATGTTCAAAACAATGNTAATAATAACAAAAATAAATGACGAAATAATCCGTATTAGTGATTATTCATGTATTACCAAAATTGACAAAATAATTAATAACTATAACAGTAAACTTTAGCAATAGGTTTTCTCCATATATGATACATTCTAGGTCAATTGAAGGACTCAGTCTAATTCTTAGGAAAAATATATCCCATAAATAGATCTTCAACACCTTTATCCGTGTAAATGTTCAAAACAATGTACACCGTATAGATCGAATTTAGAATATGTTGCACACCGAACCCATATGACTGTCTTCTTACCATTTTGACAACAAAAATTCAGACAACTTCAGCAATAGTTCAGGTTTCTTAATATATAGTTTAGTTGTTTTCATATATTTTCAATTTGATATGTTTAAATTTCATAACCCACTAATAATCTGTTTAGGAGACTTGACTAAACTGTTTTGATGATCCATTACATGAGACAAGCCGACAAGTGAGTATAACATGTTCGAATCAAAATCATAGCACGTTGCTTAAGGTTAGGTTTCTTTAAATTATAACATGACTTTTTTTTTTTTTTTTTTTTAACTTATAACATGACTTTTAATTTAACAAATTTAGTTCATATTTGATAAGAGAATATACTTCTAGTTTTTATGTAGAACGACCGTACGAGTCGACATAGTTTTTTTTATATATTGATACCACTATCGAGTACTCTTTACTTTGTTTAGAACTTCACTGTACGGATTAAGTTCCTTTTGCATAAAGTTAACCAAATGGGTTTCGAATAAAATATATGAATATACTCTTCCACTCCATATTTAGACACTGATATGATATTCAAAAGTGTTACACTAAACAAATGTGCACCCCCACTACCACTAAACAGAAATATTTATCTATAATTCTTTTTGTAATCATGTGAATTTGGAATATATAGAAGAAACAAAAATATATATTATATAAAACATCTGAGAATAGTATTCACGAATTAGGATATAACAAACGCACAAATCCTCTCTGAATAAGTGCTTATTTACTCGTTTTGTACACAAATAAATCTTGTATGGCCATAAAAGATAGATTCTTTACTTACAGCATATATATGGTACTCAGTTTTTGTTCTTCCGTGTTTAAAATGTGTATAAACCAAATGCATGACATTCACTATTTTGTGAACGTACGGAATAAAGAATAAAACATAAACTATGATAAATGATGATTTCAATGAGTTTTNGCATATATATGGTACTCAGTTTTTGTTCTTCCGTGTTTAAAATGTGTATAACCAAATGCATGACATTCAGTGAATGTCATTCACTATTTTGTGTACGTACGGAATAAAGAATAAAACATAAACTATGATAAATGATGATTTCAATGAGTTTTGCATATTTTCGATAATAACTAGTTCTCTTAAAAAAAATAGATCATCTAATAGTAATATGTACAGACAGTATTTCATTGTAGTAATTTCATACAGTTTTTTTTTTTTTTTAATTCAATGGATTTTATTATTTACATAATTCACCTACTCACTTGTTTTTTTCAGTCGACATACTACTTGATTTTTTTCTTCTTTTTTTTTCCATTTAGAGTTTGAAGTCACGGACTAAATTCTTGTTTTCATAGAATAAGACCACGTTGCTTGAAAGCATTTTTAAAAACTACCCAAATATTACCACTAAAAATTGGATGGATGATCGAGATTTTCTATACTTTAAAAACAGTAATTTATCTTTAAAACATGTTTTGAATGATTTAGTTTACCTCATCCAAATCAAACATTTTTGATGATTTGTTTTATTTTTTAAATGAGAATCATAAATAAATAAAAATTCATAGAATTATTTTATAGTAAAGAATAATTACAATTCAACCAATCATGTAATTTGATGAGATAAAATCTGACCGTTTTTAA
>OVAF01003733.1:0-11571 GCA_900406245.1 Odontarrhena argentea
TTGTCACCATAAAATATGAAATGGTGCCACTTTTTTTTGTATTGGTACAAATTTTATATCGTCCACATAATTAAAGTTTTTCTTTGTATATATTAGAGAATACTGTTTGATGTTTTGAGAGACCTATGTTTTCTTATCTACTATGAGGTTTCATAGCGGAATTTTTTGTGGTTGGAAAATTGACGGAAATAATGACATATGATTATTTACGACTCTTTTTTGGCTTTTATATCTTTGTGTTTTAAAGATTTTATACTCTCTCTTTTCTTTTTCTTTTTTCATGGTTAAATCGATGATTATCTATATCTTTTTTATCTAAATGGATATATTGAATAAATTGATTTCATTATGTGTGATATTTTTTTGTTCACTACCAAAAAAATTGAATATAACAATAATAATTTATTTTCAAAACTAATTATTTGTTATATATAAAACCAAAAATTACAATTTAATATATGTAGATTTAGATGTTGTAATCATTGAAATTTGTTTTGGTATTTTAGTCATGTTATCATGTGAGTGTTGTAATTTTATTATTTACATTCTTTTCAAGTAGCTACTTAATATTAATATTTTAGAAATATTTAATTTTAGATTTTGTAGTTTTAATATTAATATGATTTAGATATTTTTAGAGTTGCTATCACAATGACTTTTCAAATTTCTTATGTAACTAAATATAAAAATATTAAATATGTAACTAATATGTGAAGTAGATGTTGAATTGAAAAAAATTATTAAAACCAAGATTGAAAATGATGTGGCATACATGTGGATGCTGAGGTGTCTTCACCAGAAATGAGAAAAGCTAATTATAAATTAATTACATGTAAAAAAAAAGAAACCTCAAATCAAATTTTTGAAGTTCTAAGTATTCTATTTATTACCACAAACCATATTGAACGTGCATCTACAATATGGACTGACGCCAATTTCTTCCAAATAGTGCTTGTTTTATTGAAGCTAATTCCACCACCTTCTCTTCTTATCTTCTTATGCCATCAAACTACATCACATCTCCTTTTTCTTCTCATGTTCCACAATCATGAATGTTTGTTCATCTTGCTTTTCCATCTCCATAGAATCACTTCAATCGCTACCATAAACACCAGTGCTCTAGCATGAGCCAAACACTTGAAACCCCCAAGATCGTATTAGAAATTGCCAAATAGTGTTTAGCCAACAACCAACCAATTGATGAGGGAAGTGGAAACAAAGGAATAAGGGAAACACCTAAGAAATCCATGTATATACATATTCAACACCTCTCTAAATCTAAAGATATCCACATATACAAACTTGAATAATCGTAGGATGTGTTGACAATGTCTTTGTATTGGCACAATTGATCATGCCCTTGAAATCATATGAATTTTTTGTTTGGCAGCAATTACTGTAGAATCTAAACAAAAGTTCACACCATATTTGAGGCATTTTGAAAAAGCATGATTGTGAGAAAACATAATTTTGAGTTTTCTACGAAGAGGAAAGTAGATATTTTTTTCAGGTTAGAGAGGAAAAAATATATTGTTTTCATGCTACTGGAAATGTCAATTATGGTGTGTATATATACTCACATTTATGGTTATTTTGTTGAGAGTTATGTAACTTTCCCAATTATGGAAGAGTGAGAGATTTTTTTTGTATGAAACTGAAAATTTATTGGTAAAGAAAAATGTGAAGGAAAACATGAGATTTCGGTTTTTTCTTTATTTTTTTTTTCTTTATTGTCTCTTTAAATTTGAAGCACAAGCCACATAGCGTTATATTATCGGCCAAGTGAATTGTGCTTTAGTATTATAAGGATATATAAATCAGTACTAAATTATTACGTAGAAATACATATTCATATAATTAGAATAGTTTATGACTTTACTAAATTTGAATATAAATAAGAGAAGGAGACTAAAAGTTGTGTAGGTTAAGAGAGAGACTCTCTGTAGGGATTCTCTCTGCTCAAGGGGAGGCGACGATGGTGCTTCCCTTTCGTTCTTCTCCTTTGGAGCTTAATTGGGGTTTTTGCACCTTGTTTCTTCTTCCTTCTGAAAGAGGAGAGCTTCCTAGATTCTTGAAGGTCTGCTGGAACAAGCAGATATCTGTGCTAGCAAGGAGTCAGTGACGTGGAAAATTAAACTAAGAGGAAAAAGGCGGTAAACATAAGTGAGAAGTTAAAAGAGAAGAAAGGCAATATTCACCATATCTTTGGTGAATATCTTGTGAAGATTCTAACTCTATAAGATTTCTATTTTCCACGAATATAAAAGGAAAAGAAGATCGCCGTTCTAGGGTTAGCCGTTTGAGAGTGTAAAAGTCTTGTGTTAAGCTTTTACTTTTGAGAAAGTTCTGATAACTCTATTTCGGTTTGAGGTAGAGATCGAAAAAGAATATGATAGTTCTTGAGAGACTAGAATTCACTAGAAGCAAACATATTTGTACTTTAGGTGTTGTAAAAGAGAATACTAATAAAAGGTGAAATACAGAGTTATGTACTTGGAAAAACTCAGTGTGCTTGATTCTACTGTCGTTTCAATTGGTATCAGAGCAGACATCTAAAAAGTTGTTTCTAACAAGAAAACATTGTTCCAGCAAAAAGAGAAGCTTCATCAGATGATGTTGTTGAACATGATGATTCAAGTGATGAAGAAGAATCTCGTGTACTCACCTAGTGATGTTAAAACACGAGGTATAAAGAAGGATTATCGGGAAATGATCAAATTCTCTTGTTTCATAACTGAATTCGAACCCAAGCCTGTTCAAGAAGCGTTGTTGGACTATTTATGGATACTTGCATGTCAAGAAGAATTAGAAAAATTTGTGAGGAATGATGTCGGATTTCTGGTGCCAAGACCAAAAGGAATAAATGTCATTGGCACGAAATGGATTTTCAAGAATAAAAGTGATGAGTCGGGGAACATCACTAGAAATAGAGCTAGACTTGTTGCTCAAGGATATACTCAGGTTGAAGGAATTGATTTTGATGAGACATTCGCACATGTGGCAAGGCTAGAATCCATTCGTTTGCTTTTGGGAATGGCTTGTGACATGAAGTTCACTCTGCAACAAATGGACGTGAAGAGCGCATTCCAAATTGGTGTGATACAGGAAGAGGTGTATGTAGAACAACCAAAAGGTTTTGAAGATCATGAATTTCCCAATCATGTCTACAAGCTTAAGAAAGCTCTTTATGGATTGAAACAGGCTCCTAGAGCATGGTATGAGAGACTCACTTGTTTTCTGCTTAGCCATGGTTACACAAGAGGAAGTGTGGACACAACTGTATTCATCACACATGATAGCAAGGGGATATTGGTTGTTCAAATCTATGTTGATGATATTGTCTTTGGGGGAACGTCAAAAGGTCTTGTGAAGAGTTTTGTTGAAACAATGACTTCTGAGTTTAAGATGCGTATGGTGGGAGAGCTGACATATTTTCTACGTCTTCAGATCAAGCAGTCCAGCTATGGAATTTTTATCTCCCAAACCAAATATGCCAAGAACTTGGTGGAACGATTTGGTCTCTGTTCCAACAAGCCTGCAAAAACGCCAATGAGTACAACAATCAAATTGTCAAAGGATGAGGCAGGTCAGAAGGTTGATGAGAAGCTGTTTAGAGGTATGATTGGTAGTTTGCTGTATATGACTGCAAGTAGGCCAGATTTGTGCATGAGTGTTGGTTTATGTTCTCGATATCAAGCAAATCCAAAGGTTTCACACTTGAATGCTGTCAAAAGAATAATCAAGTACGTCAAAGGGATAGTTGATATGGGATTGCAATATACACGAGATACAAATCACACTCTTGTGGGCTACTGCGACGCTGATTGGACAGGATGCATCGATGATCGTAAAAGTACTTCAAGGGGATGTTTCTTCTTGGGTAATAATCTGATTTCTTGGCATAGTAAAAAGCAAACTGTGTCTCTTTGTCAACTACGGAAGCGGAATATACTGCACTTGGAAGTTGTTGTACTCAACTCCTTTAGATGAAGCAAATGATTCTTGACTATGGTATGACTTCTGACTTATGTTTGTTAAATGCGATAATCAAAGTGTAATCAATATTTCTAAAAATCCTGTCACGCATTCTAGGACCAATCACATTGATATTAGGCATCATTTCATTAGAGATTTGGTTGAGGATAAGCTAGTGGTGTTAGAGCATGTTTCATCGAAATGTCAACNGATAATCAAAGTGTAATCAATATTTCTAAAAATCCTGTCACGCATTCTAGGACCAATCACATTGATATTAGGCATCATTTCATTAGAGAGATTTGGTTGAGGATAAGCTAGTGGTGTTAGAGCATGTTTCATCGAAATGTCAACTTGCAAATATTTTCACAAAACCCTTGGACTTAAACACGTTTTTGAACTTGCAAAAGTCCTTAGGGATTTGTTGCCTCTAACTCTTTTCATTGAGTGGTTATGTTAAGACATGTATCCGGAGTTCAATGCTTAAGTCAAATCTTTCAAAACCTGTTTTCAACACAGAAAGGGATCCTCAAACCGTTTTCAAAGCTTTTGAGTGTAACAGTTCATGGTGACAAACAGCTTCCTTCCATCGTTGTGATTGTGAATCAGTAAAGTGTGTGACCAGTTTGAGCAAAGAGAATGGATCTATGTGATATGATCTAAGCAAACGAAGGGTTAGTGTGTAGAAAGGAGCAGTAAGAAACACATTAACTCATAAGATGAAGCAATGCTTATCTCAGTTTTTCTCACACTAGTTGAAGGCAACAATGTCAGGCCTAATGATAGTAGCGTGTGTTCAAAGAAGAGCAGGAAGCCAAAGAAATCAAGAAAAGACAAAAGGAAACTCATATTCAAGAAACTTCCAGCCTGCTCAAGTATTCCAGTGTCATGATGGTGTTTTCATAAAAAAAAAAAAAAAAAAAAAAAAAAAAAAAAAAAAAAAAAACCANAGAAACTCATATTGACACTTAACCAGAGAATCAGAGTGGTACTTTCATGCAATGAAGAAGAAGTTACACCTTCAAGGCCCTGGGCAACTTGTCTCAAATGCAAGTTGTGTGCGCCAGCCTTGATTGTAATCAGCTTTGCGCTCTTTGTTCCGTGGTCACATTTCTCACGCTGGTGGGGACTTGTTTGCATCATGGGTATGTAGGGAGTATCTCGTCAAAATGAATCAGCCTGTGTGAATTTTTTTTTTTATATAAAAAAAAAAGAAAAAAAAAGGTTTTTGATTAAGATATATCAATCAAGCAGAGGGAGATTATGCTGATGAGAATGAAATATATGAATATACGTCAGATGAATCAGATGTCAACTCAGATGAAGCTTCTCAAGATGGGGATGATGATTAGATGCTTAGAGGCTTTAGATTATGGGGGAGATTGTTAGTTTTTTGTTTTTGGATTATGAAAGCTGTATCTTTTTGAACATCTAATGTAGTGGCTCTAGAGCTTTCTAAGATAACTAGCTGTGAGCATTACTAGACTTAGTTCCCCTTTGAAATTGAAACAAGTGAGATGACTTTTTGGCCAATCAAATCTGCATTTTGGTTCTGTGGATTTTCTGTGATATGTTACACTTGTCTTGGAAAGAGTCTTTGGTGTTTGTGTAAACAGGAATTCTTGAATTGACAAACTCAATCAAAAAGGGGGAGAATGAAAGAGGAGAGTTTTCTGGATGCTTGAAAGGTCTGCTGGAACAAGCAAATATCTGTGCTAGCAAGGAGTTAGTGACATGGAAAATTAAACTAAGAGGAAAATTAAAAGGCGCTAAACATAAGTGAGAAGTTAAAAAGAAGAAAGGCAATATTCACCGTATCCGTGGTGAATATCTTGTGAAGATTCTAGTGCTAGAAGATTTCTATTTTCCACAAATATAAAAGGAAAAGAAAATCGTCGACCTAGGGTTAGCCGTTTGAGAGTGTAAAAGTCTTGTGTTAAGCTTTTACTTTTGCGAGAGTTCTGATAACTCTATTTTGGTTTGAGCTAGAGATTGAAAAAGAATCTGCTAGTTCTTGAGAGATTAGAATTCACTAGAAGCAAAACTATTTGTACTTTAAGTGTTGTAAAAGAGAATTCTAATAAAAGGTGAAATACAGAGTTCTGTATTTGGAAAAACTTTGTGTGCTTGATTCTACTGTCGTTTCACCTTCAGCCTCTAATTTCCGAATCTCTCTTCTCACTTCTCCAATCTTCTCCAGTCTCAATTTCTGTCCAATCTCCCATTGCATGTTTCTTTTGCTTCTTTTTTTTTTTCTGTTTCAAATATATGGGTCATGCTCCTTCTTCATTCTTCGTTTCTTTTCTTCTCCATCTCTCTAATTGAGCTTTTCTTGAATTGCATGTGGGATTAATCATATTATTTCATCCATGGCAATCTCCGTTAATCTTTTGGTCTCTCCGGTTTTCTCTATTTACTCTGTCCGGATCCGATCTAGAATTTTTCTCTTTTGAGATTTGCTATTTCCGGTTAGATTTTCTCGCTCTCCGTATCTACAAGTAAGAATTGTTCGGATTCTGTCCCTTTCAAGTTTCCCTCAGACACTCAACCGATCTTTTGTGATCTTGTTTTTCCATCTTTTGACAGTGGTGGAATCTTTGTTCTTCTCTTTCAAAGTAGGCCAATTCACTATGAGAGGAGTTTGTTTCAAAGGCTTTTCAAATTTTGAGTCATCGATTTGTCATCTTCAGTTCATCGGAAGCTTTAATTCTCGGAGGTGGTCATGGGTTTCTTCTGTATTTTTCTATCATGTAACTTCTATATTAGTTTTCATCTTTTTAAGTTTTATGTTTCCTTTAATTTACGGATTAGTCTTTGGCGAATATCTGATTCGACCATTTGCATGTCCGGTGTTTGTTGTTTATGGTTCTTTTCTCCTGTATTTCCCTTGTAATCTTTGTTTAGTTTAATAAAATTATAAGTGTTGAAAAAAAAAACAGAAGATAAATAAGAGATATGAACTAGAATGACACACAATTATCCAAAAAATACTAGAATGACACAACCAAATCAAATGTACTAGAATGAAAGAAATTTTTAGTAAAATGTCCAAAAACCCATAATCTATTTTTTTATTTACTTGTATGCCATTTACCTATTTTTTTATTTGTTTAATATCTAATATTAATTTAAATATAATAAAATTAAAAGTTGAACATAAGAGAAATTATTAAAAATACCATAAAAATGAAAAAAAAATTCTAAAAATAATATTCATTTCCAAAAAAAAATATTATTAATTTATTATATCATATTTTAGCTAATAAAAAATATTATTTAATTGTAAAATATTCAAAATAATAACAAATTTGATTAATTAATTATAACAAATTTAAAGTAATCAAAATTATTATTTTCCAAAAAAAATTCAATATTGTTTTTTGAATTTTTTTAATATGTTCTAAAATTAAAGTTCATTTCCAAAAAAATATTATTAATTAATTAAATCATAGTTTATAGAGAAAATATCAAAAACACACTTTTTAACTTCTTGTTTCAAATTTACACTTCTTAGTCACAATTCTTTCAAAAATACACTTTGAAGAAAAAAATTGTTTTAAACACCACTTATTATCCTTCAACCCTAAAGCCTAAGTCCTATCACTTATTCTCACTTTTTATTTATAAATTTTTAAGGTTCAAAATGTTGGTTTTAAGGTTTAAAACCCTAAAACCAACATTTTAAACCTTAAAAATCGGTTTCACCCCCCTAAAAACTAGATCCTAGAAACTTTAAGTCAATTAAACTCTAAACCCAAAACCATACACCCAAACTCTAAAACATAAACCCAAAAACAAATTGAAAAAGCTAAAAGAACCAAAACATATAAAATTTAAAAACTGTAAAAGTGAAAGTGTAAAAGTGAAAGAGAGGGAGATAAAAAGTGTATTAGAAAGAATTTATCTAATTTATAACATATATGAAGAAATAAAAAATTATTATGATTTATCAATTATGACATATTTAAATTAATAAAAATTATTTATTTTTTAAAAAGTCAATTCTATTTTGGAATTTTTTTTTGAAAATATTTTTTCGATTTTTTTTTTTTAAAAGAAAAATCGGAAAATACATAACTTAAAAATTTATGTACCTGAAAATGGTTTTTCTTTTAAATTTCTTTTTTCTTGAAATTACATTTTAAAAAAAAAATGTTGTTTCAAACTTTTATAATGAGATTTTAGAAAAATCATAAATTACAAACCTTAAAGTCTTATGTAAGTGAAAATGGTCTTTGGGATTCGAACCATGAACATGGTGGTGCACGAAGTGCGCTTTACCGATAATGCTAATGAAGTACACAAGTTTAGTGCATATTTTGTAATTATATATTTATATTAAAGGTAGGTCATGTCAGTCACATTTCTCTTTTGTAGATCCACCAATGATCACACGTAAAAAGTCTATCATCCTCAAAAAAATATGTCATAAAGAATCTGTCTCTAAAGAATGTAGGGGTGGGCATTCGGGTATCCGTTCAGTTCCGGTAGGGTATTTCGGGTTTAGGAGTACAGAACCCGTTCGAGTATTCTCTAGTTTCGTATCGAGTTCGGTTCGGGTTCAGTTCAGTTCGGTTCGGGTTCGGTTCGGGTTCGGTTCGGTTCGGGTAGTAAATAAAAAACCAAAAACAATCGGGTTCGGGGTTTTAACATACAAAATCCAAAAATATTCCTAAAAATACAAGTTAATAAGTTTTTTTAAGAACAAAATTAAACAATACACTTAAATTGGTTATTTTATTTCTATATATATAAATAAACCAAAAACAAAAAAAATTGTAAAATTTATCTAGAATAAATGAATATACCAAACTTATAACCAACATATTACTAATTATATATGTGTTTTATAATTTTTGGATATCTCGGTTCGGTTCGCATTCGGGTTCGGTTCTTCGGGTTTAGAAGTTTAATTTCCGTTATGGTATTTTTGAAAATCTTGTCATGTTTGGTTTGGGTAATTTTGGGCGGGTTCGGTTCTTGCAGATATTTTGTCCACCTCTAAAAGAAAGTGTCATTTTAGTCCAAAAATAGTCTACCGTCACATACCGGTAAAAAATCTGTCACCAAACAAAACAAATTTTATTTTTAGTCAAAAAATAAATTGTTGTAACTACAAGAAAACATGTCACCACGTAGGGTGTCATTCTAGTAATTTTAAACTAATGATTTTGCAAAACAGACTTTTTAAAAATTTGTCATCAAAGAGATAGTCGAAAAAAAAATATGTCATCACGTGGAAAAAAGAACTCTGTCGTAAATTGAAAAACATGTCAAAAATTTTGAACATTTTCCCAAAAGATCCGTTGTTCAAAATAAAGTATGTGCATGTATACCATAGATTAAAAAAAAAATTCTATGACACTAGAAATTTTTTCGAGAAAATTTTAAAAGATTGCAATTTTTTAAAAAGTTTGTCACCATGTGTCGGACATTCGAAAAAATTTACGAAAATAATACTGTATTAGGGTTTGAACTAGAAATAAAGAAAATATAAGTGTTGTTAGATATTCTTTAGTGTGCACTTAGGGATTTCCTGTATTAACTAAAAGCTTTAAAAATTTAAACATTTTAATTTCTTACAGAGATATATACGGATATAACTCAATATTGTATTTTTAAACAGTATAGCATAAAATGGTATGGTGATTCACTGTATAGAATATAAACGGCGTATATATGAACTATACCAGGTATTTTAGAACACTACATATAAGTAATGAGCATTAATGTTCATAAGTTACTAACGGGTGTTACCAAAATATTATAACCAACTGACTCTCGACGGCATTACAAATTATTCTAGGATATTCCTACCATGAATTGTCCACATAACATGAAGAAACTGATGAAAAGAGAAAAACAGCAGTTAGAGCCCGTGTTCTTAATGATTACATGAAGGCGGCCATTCTAAGAACTTATGATGCAAAAGAGACGAAGGTAGATATGTCTGTGCTGCTGCAGCAGAAGGATCATTGGGAGGATATATATACTCTTTTCCATAGCCAAGTTCCGCCATTAACTTGGTTGGAGCATTCCTTAGGTGTAGAGGCACCCCTTCATTCTGTCCTTCCGAGTTCTTTACGATCTTTCGTGCAGATTCTATTGCTTGGTAAACAGCAACGGATTTAGGAGCCAGGGCCAAGTAAGCAGTGCACTGGGCAAGAACTACATTGCATTCAGGCATACCCAAGAAATGCGAAGCTTGATAGCACGCAACTGCCTGGGTAAGAGCTGAAGGGTCGGCAAGGCCAATGTCCTCGCTTGCAAATCTTATAAGTCTCCTTGCAATGTAAAGAGGCTCTTCGCCACCCTCGAGCATTCTAGCCAGCCAGTAGATTGCAGCGTTAGCATCTCCTCCGCGCATAGACTTGTGAAGTGCGCTAATGAGGTTGAAATGTTGTTCACCAGCCTTGTCATAGGACAAATGTTTGCACTGAAGAGCCTCCTTAGCATCATCAAGAGACACAGGTCGAGCTCGAGCTGTAGCCATGGTAGCTGAAATTTCGAGGGCATTGAGGGCAACGCGTGCATCACCATCACAGTTGTTAGCTAGGAACTCAAGGACAGAAGGGTTAACCTGGATGGTATTAGAGAGTCCCCTATCGGAATCATCTAGAGCTCGTCTAAGAAGGGTCTCAACGTGGATGGGTTTTAAGGGATTAAGAGTGAGAAGTGTACAACGGGAGAGCAGAGGAGTGATCAAATGGAAAGAAGGGTTCTCTGTGGTGGCTCCAATGAAGAGGATACTGCCATCCTCAATGACGGGCAAAAAGGAATCTTGCTGTGACTTGTTGAAACGATGAACCTCGTCCATGAACAAGACAGTCCTCTTTTTACCCTCAAGGTTAAGCCTCTTGGCAGTCTCAACGGCGTCTCTAACATCCTTAACCCCACTGGTAACCGCAGACAAGGAGACGAAGCGAAAGAGAGATGGGTCCGCAGAGGAATTGATGAGAGACTTGGCAAGTGAGGTCTTGCCGGTGCCAGGTGGACCCCAGAAGATGATGGAAGGGAGGCGATTGGAGTCGACGGCAGAACGGAGGAGGGAGGCCGGAGAGAGGAGATGGTCTTGACCGACAACATCGTCGAGAGTGCGAGGACGCATACGCTCAGACAAGGGCTTATGCGGGCGGTGGTTGGCAGAGAGCTTGGGGCGTTTGCTGGAATCAGAGACGGCGGGGCGGAGGAAGCGGTCGAGTTTGGGCTGAGACGTGGCTGATGCGGTGGCTTGGCGGGAGAGAATCCAGTCCGCAGCTTTCTGGACAGAGTGCCCGCCCGTGGCTGTCAAAGCTTCGGCGGCCAAATCGCTAGGGAAACCCATGCTCACCAGCTCCTCCATCTTTCAATTACTGCGTCTGTAATTCTGTATGTATTAGGAAGCCACTTCATAATCCTTTTTAATACGGTGTTTCCATGTGTTGACTCACTTGAGGTGGAACTCTCATCATCAATATACATTGTGTTCCATTCCGATTGAATAAAAAGAAACACCATATACGGCTATAACTATGACAAGCCTTTCTTTACATGTAAAGATTTTGTACAAAAGAAAACAAGTTAAAAATCATCAGCTCGGTGAATCTCGCCCATAAG
>OVAF01003734.1:0-11567 GCA_900406245.1 Odontarrhena argentea
CTCATTCACAATAACTGGTTTTGATGTTTGCCATGATAAACTTGTTACATCCTGATATATAGAGTATATGCATAGTTAGCTTTTAGTTGAACCCAACAATATACATCTATCAGACCACCAAAAGAAGCTTTTGCTGCTACTGTTGGAAATTTTAAACTCATGAAATGGATGGCAAACCAGGATGGGGACAACAAATTAAGAATTACTTGTGATGCCAAAATGTATAATCCACGAAGGGACACACTAAAGAGTTTGCAATGAGGTAGAAATGTAGAAATGTATTGACCTCTGAAGTACTGAAGGCGTGCAGGACAGTGACAGGCTGAGGTTTTCCACGGACATCATAGAACACTATTCTACCATTACCTGTTCCAGCTGCCAGTATGTGACCATTATCCCCAAACGCCAATGATGAGAAAGGTGCCTCATAAGCGATGCATGATGAAGATCTTCTGGATCCAGAGTCATATGTGTAAAGCTTTTTGTCCATCCCAACACTAGCAATTATCTGTTAACAGTAGATAATCAAGATTTTAGATTACTTGGATACAATTACTCCATACCACAGTTGAGGGTGCACATGCACATGTATACTAATCAAAATTTGCAATTAAATTTTTATCTGACTTATTTGCATTATGTGTAGCAGGAATCATTTATAAGGATTCACTTACCTTTTCGTTTGATGGAGAGAAGAAAACACCAGCAGCTGGTGCAGAATGCTGCTTCAACCAGGAATTCTGTGGAAGCATACACATGTCACTTAGCAAGTCTTCAGCAAATCTAAAAGCGCTCGTCTGACTCATATTTTTATATTTGTAATTTCTTTGGACACAATGCAGAGAAAAGTTTCTTGGCTTTTCCAAAACCTCCGCTGGAGCATATAACCCCATTAATATAATAGTTCATAAAATCTTCTAAACATTAACAGGAGAGACAAAGGAAAATACAGATTACTTCCCACATAGATTGCAGCAAGTAAAAAAAGCAGACCTTTGGGCTACGACCAGTCGTATCCCACAGATGCACAGTGCCATCATCACCCGCAGTAAGTAGAAGATGCCGACTGGACCTAGAATAATCAAGCACCCTCAATACCTGGTCTTGAATCGATTAGGAAGCCAATTAGTTTGATAACCAAGGCTGTGAGCTGCGGATGGAAGCATACATATATAAACTAAACAACCTGCCCATTTGGATCTTTGAGTTCGCTAGCCCTTGCTCCAGATGCAAGGTTATGGACTATCAGATCCCCACCAACACTGACAGAAGCCAAATGCTCATCTTTGCAATTGTACATCACACCCGTTATTCTACTTGTATGACCCCTCAACTTTTTAATACAAAGCTTTCTTTGCAGATCCCATATCTTTACAATTTGACCAGTACCTCCAGAACATATGTACCTGGACCCTTTTTTGCTGAAGCTTATAGCCGATAAACATTCCTGAACTCATTATGACACAAATATATGCACATAAAGTAATATCATTCACAATGAACTTGGCAATTATACTTGGGAAAATGCAAAGACTTGAAAAGATGACTAAAAGAATGATCTCATGCACTGGATAGTCTCCTTTTCCAGCTTACTATCCTGTTCATGACAGAGTCTAAATGTGACTTTCACAGTAGCAATGAAACATATTCTGTGATAAATTTTGATTTGCATCATCATGAGGACAATGGAGCCAGATGTGAATTTATGATAAGTAGACAATTCTTTTCACCAATTCACCCTCAATGCTTCAAACGCTCCAAGAATGCAGACACGAGACATGGAAATCAAAATCACCAGAGAGAAAAAATCATCTACAAAGGAACTAACCTCGGCATTATCACCACCATCCTTCCCAGTAACTGGAACTGTCCCTAAACTCTGCCCATCTTTCCTCCACAAAGATATCTTCTTATCTTCTCCCGTACTCGCCAGAACTAAATCTACCTCCCCAAAAAAAAAAACAAAAACTTCAACAAAAGGTAAGAAAGACACCAAAAGACTCTCCTTCCCACTAAAACAAGCTCACAGAAACATTAGCAAAACACAACGATCCCCTAAGCAGGTTATTCGTTTCTTCCCAATATGATCCCTACAGTGCACAAAACTCAACTCAGAGCTCAAAATTGAACAACAAATCACATTTCTTCTACCAAGACTTACAGAACCTAAGATCAAAAACTAGAAATGGCGAATCATCATCACCACTTCACTTACGTTCCTAATCTCTCACCAAACCAATCAAATGTGCTGCTAATCGATGATAACTCACTCGTATGATTCCACTTGACGGAGTTAACAGCTGAGCCAGGACTCGGAGTATAACTCAAAACGCAAGGATCACCGGAATCGGCGGAAACGTCGAAAAGCTTAACCGTGTCTCCGCCGCTCGCCGCCAGAATACGACACGACGGCTCCACCAAGTTCGACATCATCTTTGGCTTCCTCTGACAAAATTTCCCGAGAAAACTCAAATTAAGCAACGAATCTGAACAATGCGGGAAATCTACTTTTTCTCAGGGAAAACCAAAATTTTGAACCCTACAAAGAAGAACAGCGAAATTAAAAAAAACGATTATATTTTGAGGTGCTTATTAGTAAAGTTTCACTATGTACCTTCCAAATTTCAAACCAGATTTAAATGTGTTTTTTTGGTAATGATAGTCGTTAAAATAAAATTCAATATTTACAGATAATATATTCAATTATTTAGCACTGAGTATTGCCATGAACAAATTCAAGTTTTATAATTATGTAACTACATTCAATATGATTATAATATTTCTCACTTGAACGGTCTAAAGGTTATATTTCAGCTGCACCAGCAAAGCTCTGTATGTTTGTGATCCTGTCTCATTTGTCAAGACTCAAAAGATGAAACATTCCCCAGCATCAGCCTATGCAAAAATTGACAGAGCAGAACATTATGAGCTGTCTTAGAGCCTATGTCACACCCTCAAAGATCTATATGTTGGTTCCAGAGCTTGAGACTGCCAATTACGTCATGACTCATGAGAGTTACTCTGTGGGAGAAGATTGGAGCAAACTTTTATCTAATGCACTTTCTGTGAACTCTAGTAAAGGTTACTTTATGAAAAGGGATCACCATCGGGCCTAAGAGGTTTCAGCGAGTCAACTGCGAGGAACTACAGGGCGGAAAATATAACTAATAGACCCAATGATATCAAAAATGATTTGACCATCAACTGAGCTTGGTTGTTCAGATGAGATCATTTCAATCTCTGCTCTTCTCTCTATTCAAGTTGAAGATCATTACAATCTTTGTTGTTCCCTCTCTCCAATATACATGTTCTCCCTTTGCTAAAAGCTTCGGATCATTTTTTTTTAAAAAAGAGAATTCTAGTGATTTGCTTTATTTCTGTTGGATCATTGCTAGAGGATTAGGATTACAATGAGATCATCAGCAAGAGTGAGTCCTACATGTACATGATGTCTAAGTGCCGCAAGTTTTCACATTTTTTATTTTCTCATCTAAGAGTTTATTCAGAGTTTGGATATTTTGGTCTCCAAAGCCATTTTCTGATGCAATGCTGTTACTGAGAGGAAGAAGGAAGAAAAGAGAACAAGGAATCCAGCTAAACCCTTACTGGATTTGTGTTCAAAATAAAACATCCATTGATACTTTGCAATGTAGACATTCAAAGATAGACATTCAAAGATAGATTACAGAGCTTGTTTATAACAAAAGATAGTGATATGAGCCTTAATCCGATGACACAAACAATCAATCATCACTCTTCATCTTCATCAGATGAGATACAGATCTCTAGGCTGGAACATGTTTCCCTGGTAAAATACTTTTTAAACAAGGAAATGACTTCATCTTTCTTCATTTCTCTCAATGATGAGAGAGCCATCTCCGTGCGACCCTTGATCAAGCCAAGATCATGAATCAATTCATCACATATACCTGTACCACTTGGAAGGTGATTGGGTGCAGCAACTTCTTTGTAAGTTTCAAAAGACCGCTCATCAACACCATCCTATAAATAGCCAAAATTAGATGAAGCTCAATTATAAGAACAAACAGATATTAAAACTCTAATACAACTTACCAAGATTCCAGGGACGGCGCCAATGAAGTTGTATATTCGTTTCAACAAAGCAGGAGGCTTGTGATTCGCAGAGACAACGTACAAGAAAAACCCTCTTGTGCCATTGAGACAAAGACGAGAACCAACATCATAACCAAGTTGCTCCTCTTGTCTGACCAAAACATAATCAAAGTTATAATCCGATAAGAAAACAATACAAATTACCAAATCCTCAAAGCGGCTCACAAGCAAAATTTATAAAGATTTTGAGAAAAAACCTTAGCTCACAGTACAGGTGAGTCTTTATCAATGACTGTAGAATTGCTAAGAAAGCTATTTCTCTACATTTTTCTTCGCAAGATATTTGAAAGAACACCTGCCAAAGATTTGGTTTCAAATGGTTTCACATTTTGTTTATCAAGGGAAATAAAAAAAAAATTGAAATTTAGGTTCTTACCTGTGCCAAAGAGTTCGTTTCAAACTCATTTTTGGGTTTCGCAGTTATTCGAGAAGGATGGCCAGGTGTTAGTTTCTCAGCTACAAGTTTTGTGATTGGAAAATCTCCTGAGGCTTCAAATATACCCACAATTTGTTCTGCCTCTTCCTTTGACAAACTTCCACCACATACGCCCACAACACGTATCTAAATAGTAAAATTTAATAAAATTTAATACAGAGTGAAAGTTGAAATTCAAAAAAGATGGTTAATAAACAAACTGAAATAATACCTTAGAGAGGAAATTTAAATCCCTCAAATCTTCGAAAGCTGTATTACTGAGACCTTCAAATTTATCATTACCTCCTTGAAGGGCATTAGACAACAGCTGAAAAGCTTGTCTTGCTAGATCAACTGATGTGAACTCCCTCTGCATTTTATACTTGATATTCTGTAATTCAAACAGAATATACAATGTTAAAACACAGAAAACAGACGTTATGGGAATTGAGAGTCTTGAGAATCTGGAAAATTATGGGAGTTGAGAATTTAAAAACCATAGACATACCTGAAAGGCTTCTTTAGTGGGAGTAAATGATTTAAGTCTCTTCCATATTTCAGAAATAAAGCTTTTGAATTTTTCATGGAAACCTTCAAACCTCAGCTTTAAAATGTTCATATCGTCAAATGATATGGATGTATTGATATAGGCATCTTCACCCTGAAATACAGATACAGATATAACACTTTTCCAGAAAAAAATAAAATACAATAATGAACTGAACTTAACTTACACTGACTAAGATGGCACTGAGGTCTTCTTTTACCATCTCTATGAAAATGTTGGCTTCTTGTTCTTTATCAGGCACAACAGTTGTGTAAACATTGAAGTGGGCGTATGATAAAAGAGCAGACTTATCTTGTCTATGTAATAGTTTCCTCGAAAACCCATCCAAGCAAGTCACATAAATGGGATCCACTTCATCATCAGAATCATCAGAAGAAGAATCAGACCTTAAACTGAGACGTTTAAGCTCATACAGAAATGAAGATGAAGACGGCATAAATTTGTTCAGTGGTGGAAAAGAGAGAGAAGAATTTAAATCCCTCTTCAGCCATGTGTTGATTAATTCTGGTGGAATCTTTTCCCTTCTATATTTAGCATTGTAAATCGGTTCCACTTCACATTCTGTATGAAGAGAGAAAAATCAGTTGGGGGCATCTATTTTTTCCAAATAAAAGTTTAAAAGAAATGTGGAATACCTTCTCCGTCTTTGAAGGGTTTAGAGAGAAAATCTATTCTCATATTCTCTGGTGTTAAATGTTCTAGAGTTTTTAACATTTCCGCTTCTTTGCCAAAGTCATACAAGAAATCCAAACTAAGGGCGTGCACAGATGGTTTTTTCAACATATTATCTGAAAGAAAAAAAAACAGAATTAAAAGTAGATGTAGAAGGGGACTTTTAAAAAAATAAAAGTAAAAATAAAAGAAAGACATTAAGAAGAGGACAACCTGCAAGACGTATAGCAAAAGCGCTAGTATTACTGAGATCATGTTCCAAACCCCAATACTTAATAGATGATGAAGTGGCATACTCATCAATGAGTGATTGAGGTGGAAGTTGGTCTCTCAACAGATTGAAATATTGAAAGACATATGCCAGCAGTTCATATCTCTGCAAAAAAAAAACAGAAAAATGCATAAGAATTTTTACATATTATGGAAAAGAAAACACAAATATGCACAGATATACATATTAACCAGGGATAAAGTTCTAATTACCTCTTCCCAACCAATGTTGGTGAGATCAGCCTCTATAGTAAACATCTGAGCAGCAGATGTTGAAATATAATCCCAATTATCATCATCACTTCCAAAGGAGGGGTTATTACCGACTTGAACATTAAACTTTGTCACCCACCCTTTACTCTTCCAAAGGTAAGAAACAGAACCTTTGTTCTCTACCAAAAACAAATAAAATCCAAATCCATTAGTAAACTTAAAAATCCAATAATAAACATATATAATAAGAAAAAATATGGAATTCACCTTGACCTAAGATATATGAAAGTAATTTCTCCGGTCTTGATTCCCCATATTGATTGGGAGGAAGCAACCATGAGATGCGTATACTTTGAGTATTCTCCAATGATTCAAGAACATACGCTACACCGGTTTCCCAAATCTTATTTGATGAATCAAATTTTTGGGAGCCACCAATTCCTTGCGTAGGATTTGTGCGAAGCTTTGTAAAATGCGTTCTAGCCAGATGTTTAAGGAAATCAAAATCGTCTGAAACAGAAATTAAAATTAGACAATGAGATAATGTTATAAAGGGAATGTTAGAACAAATATGAAAATATTACCATAAGGAGACATTATTACAAGCTTCATGTTGGAAGCTATATAATAATCCTCGAATAGTTTCGAGACATCTGGAGACAAGGGCAAAGAATTCTTGTTTCCACATGTGAACCTATGGAAAGGATGGTCTTTAGATGAAGTATGGCTGAGAAGTTGGTTAGACCGAACCGAATCTCTGTACATGTGTAATCTGAATTCTGAAAACATATGGTAAACGTTAGAATGTATTAAAATAAATAAACTTCAACAGCATAAGTTCATTGAAAGGGTTTAGATACCTAAATCGATAATTGTAAGCTCTTTCCTAATCAATTCCATATCCATGACAGGATTACTTAAAAAATCGGCAAACATCTCCAGGGAATCATCTAATTTATGCTGGGGAACTTCTATAGAAAAGACCGAAGAATCCAATCCAGTTCTTGCATAAACATCACCGCCATTCCTCTCGACAAAAGTCTTGAACTAAAAAAAAGACAAATGAAAATAAAATTATAGAGGCAGTGTGATGAGATGACAGATATTTGGAAAGACAAAAAAGTAATCTTATTAATAACCTGATTCACTCCTGGATAATCTTTTGAACCTAAAAATAGAACGTGTTCAAGCAAATGTGCAAGGCCTTGAGAACTTGGAGAGTCAGCAAAGCTACCACACTTAATAGCAACCGCAGCAGCAGGCTGGTGACACTGAGGAGAATAAACCAAAAGAACTGACAGCCCATTATCAAGTTCAAATGTGCTATATTTGGTAATGCTGAGGTCAGGATGAATTATATCCTCATCAGGAATATCCCCATTAGAATAATCCCCCTCATTATCAGAATAATCAGCAATATCCCCATTAGAATAATCCTCCTCATCAGGAATATCCCCATTAGAATAATCCTCCACATTATCGGGATAATGAGCAAATCCAGAATCATCTGCAAACCCCTCATTATCAGCAGAATCATCAGGAACCCCCTCATTATCAGCAGCATCATCAGACAACACCTCATTATCAGAATCATCAGGAATCTCTCTTTTCCTCTTCCTACCCAAACCCAACAGTATTCGCTTGAAGTGACGCATCTATCAAGAATTTAAAATGGTTCAAAACAACTGGCAAAAGAGAAACATAGTAACTAACAGAAAAGCAATTACAAACCTCAGTAGCTGAAAGTTCAGTGTCACCTGCGAAAGGATTTCAGTACAAACACAAAATCAGAATGCGCAAATCACTTAATTTCATACACAGTAAAAATGGTGTAAACCAGAGAGAGCAACTTACGAAGAAGATTAGGTCTTCGTCGAAGAAGGCAAGTGTCGCTGTGTTCCTTCACGAAACGAAAACAAAATATACTGGGCTAAAAGCCCGTAAATTTTGAAACCCAAAAAAATATACCAAGAGCGAGTCCGATTATTTAGTTATTGAAGTATCAACCTTTTGTACTTAAAATCTTGGAAAACATGATTCTGAACAAATCTAATCATAAGTTTTTTTTTGGGTCACAATCTAATCATAAGTCTTACACCAGAAAAATAGATTCTGGAACTAAGTCGTAATTATAAAAAAATATAGCTTAGTTTCTGAACCTATATTTTTGGATAGAACACGGATCCTTAATCGAGGATAAAACAACTAATAGGTTTGATAATTAATCAAATCTCCGGAACAAGGGATCAACAAACCATATTTGATCCCTCATAATACTTGATGAAAAGAGATTGAAATTCCTAGTTAAAATATAAAAACGAAATAGGAAAAAGAATTGAAAGAAGAATACTTGAGAAATCATTGAAAAAATAAAAAGAGTTGATAAAAAGAAACAAGGAAGGAAGATGAAAGATTCGGCCAAAATAGAAGAGGCTTTGGTTATAGTGTTTTGAACTATGAGGAAGAAGTGGGAGTTTATAAAGAAGACGGGTGAGGGAGATTAGGTTTAATTCTTTGTCAATCTTACCTAATTTTCCGGATATCATATCATACATAACAATTCCCATTTTTTTATGCAAAAGATACTCTTGGCCACTTATTTTATTTGTTTATCCACAAAGTAACACTCTTCTTTATGTCTTTGGCAAGTGGATCACATGCAAAAGGTCCTACGTGCATAGTGTGACCACAAACACAGTGTAGCACTAGTTACAAAAGAAAATCAATTAAATCAGTCTAGCAAACGAGTGGATCGTGTTGTCGGCAACCACATAAAATATCTTAAGATCTTTGATAAAAATAAATAATATTCCTAGTCTTTCTAAATTATAACAATTGTCATTTATCTTCAATAACTAAGGCGAAAATTAACTTAATCAAAACGTAGTATAAGAGAGTGTCATCGGTTTTCTAAGTCATAGTTCTATATTAATATTTACACTACAACATCTTCTTCTTCCTGTTACTAATTATAAATTAAAAAATCTATTAAAAAAAAAAAAAAACAATTAACAAACTATGAAGCATGAAAGACAATTAATTAAAGCTTAGTCTCAAACTATTAAGTCATATTTAACTCCTTCGCCATTGCTTGAATTTGGGCTTATCCAAAGTCCACTTAAAGCTTAGTCTCAAACTATAAGTCAAATTAACTCCTTCGTTAGTTAGCCCAGTTGCAACTGCACTTAAACAAGGAGAAGCTTGTCCTAACAACCTGAAAATTAACAAGAACATCAAATTCGATAACATACAATAACATTAAGCAACTTTAAGGACCAAAGTTTATTTGAAAGCTCACATGGAACCGGTTTTTTAACCGCGAAAATGATGATGAGAACTTGTCCTCCGTTATACCCTTTCTCAAGTATCATCTATCCACCGTACCAAAACCGCGAAAGCATAAGTGCAAAAGATGACAAAGCCGTGTGGAAGCTCCTTCAAGCACGCATGCTCTATAAGGGCACTAAGACAGTATCACCTAACATTCTTTTAAAAACTTCTCCCGTATCGGTTTCGACATTGAATAAGGAAACGTCTTGTCTCAATATAGTTTTCAAATACAAACTTCTTATTCTTCGTCTCTCTCCAGAGATCATCCAACCAGAAACCTCTGACCATATAAAAAAAATATAAGCTCCTTCACATTCAAACACTAAAACACATTAATGATTTCAAAAACAATTCGGCGAGTTAGTGCTTACGGAGAAGAGCTGCCACTAGAGTTCCAATTCCAAGGTAAACAAATTTCAAAGCAACCTATATGAATTAAAAAAAAAAAAAATTGTATTAAAAGATCATCAATCATTGTGTTACTAAACAAGAAATGTTGAGTAGAAACTTAACCTATTGCCTTAGCAATCTTATCAGAAACATCTAGACTGATTTGGTTTTGTCCGAACACATCGATGGCATCTCCGAAGAGTACTGTGATAGGTTTCACTCGTAAAGTAGAGAGAAAAACCCAACTTTATTGATATCAAATGAGTTTGTTACAGAGAATTGCCATAAACGAGATAATGAGCTACGTGTGAGAATCCTCTTTATATACAGAGCCTTCCTCTAACAACTTTACAGCCACGAGACTAACTTCACAACCTCCTCTCATATCCAATAGCTCCTTGCCACATCATCTATTAACTCTGTGCTCCCTCTCTAATGCTTATCAATACTTCCCCGTTTGAAGACAGCTTGTCCTCAAGCTGTGAAGTAGCTACTTATGCTTCTTAGATGCTTAAGCTGATGTAACTCTATCTTATGTCTCTCTTGTGCTCCATTTCCTTCACTCTCGAGTCACAACTTGCTTCTAAGTTGAATGTGCAGCCATCCCTTCTCTTGTTTAGTGAGTTTCTGTTCTGCATTTCATTGCAACGCTCTCGTATCCCTGTAGCAACTCCAACCATTCCAACAACACAACGGAGACATGCTTTAATTCTCCATTTGTGCCACCTAAAAAGATTCTTTTCGAAGTACACCAACATTGCTAAGTTTTGAAACTGCACTGTCCTTTCTTTATTCTCACAGCATTGCTTTTTCTCTTTAACCTCATCAAAGATTATAGCATTTTCTCTGTTTCCCATTCTACACCGCATCAGAACACTATTCTCCATATGTATGCACGGGTCATACCCCCATTTTTTAGAACAGCTTGTCCTCAAGCTGTGATATAGCAAAGGATGCTGCTTTACCCTCCAACGATGCCATATCAAACAAAAAGATATCCAAACATTGCTGCCGTGTCCCAACTTAGACTTACACTTGTGCTTCATTTGTAATTTTGATTCCGCAAGTTGAACCGCAACCACGACAAGGAATCTCTCTTGAAACAAAAGCTCTCTATCAATTATTGTGCTTCGTTCTAACCCCGTTTTGAACTTAAATCTCCAAGACTTTGAACATTTCTTCTTCCTCAAGTTTTGTTCTTTCAGGATCATTCTATCGAACACTTGGTATGCAAATGATTTGATCTCACTATCAAACCAATTATGATATTCCGCTGCAACCTCTTGAACGTTTAGCAAGTCATCTTTACCACAGCTTCCCAATATTGGATTCTCACTGTTCTCTACTACATGCTTTCGAATCATGACCTCCCAATTCATTATGCAATCCCCTAACGAATCATCATGATGGCTAGATTCCAAGGAAGTAATTCGTACCTGAAGAAGTGATTCGGGTTCTTGCGTTGGAGTAAAATTTATCTTTTCCTTCTCGAAAACAGAACCAGTGTTTTGAATTGAATCCTCTTCGATACATAATTCTTTTTCATGAATTGATTCATTCGTCAACACCACTTCA
>OVAF01003735.1:0-11566 GCA_900406245.1 Odontarrhena argentea
ACAACTATTTTCTTTCTCACCTCATACAGTAACATTATTTTTTAAAAAGTCCATTTTCTCATAGGATTTGTTTTCCTTAATTTCCCAGAAGAAACTATTTTCTTTCTGTCCACATACATTATCATATTCTTACAAAAAATTCCATTTTTTCATAGTATTTGTTTTTCTGGTGGCCAAAAAAAAAAAAAAAATAGTATTTGTTTTTCTTAATTTCCCATTTACAGAAAAGAAAAGAAAAGCATTCTAAAACAATATTCTTATATGTTTCCATACATTTTTTGTTTTTCAAAAATAAAAAACTTCCATACATTCATGATTTTTTATTTTCGTCATTTCCATGTACAGAAAAACAAAGATTTCTTTCTAAACATTTTAAAAAGAGCATATTTAATTTGAAATCGCATATAGTAAAAATAACGTACAAAAGAGCGATGCCGTCCATCTGTAGACTACAGTGGGACCCACTAGTATCCTTATCAGACAATACAAAAACCCCACCCCAGACCAACGAAGCGGAGCTCCAACCAGAAAATCAAAACCGAAACGCTTTTTTTGAAAGTTTGAAACTCTCTTGACACCGATTCAACAATCCCCAAGTAGAAGAAGAAGAGGGCTTCCTCTTCAGAGTGATTTCCGGTCAGAAGACGTTGACTTTACGACTACTCGAAGGGGACTAAACACAGAGCGGAGGAGATTCTGCTGGAATCTCTCATTTGGGGTTTTCCCCTTTTCTCATCTAATTAAATGGTAATTTCAAATATTTGTTGTTTCTGACTTGTGCGAAGATTTTGGTTTGACTATTTGTAGCTCGGTTTCGAGGAGCTTGCTCCTTTTCCAAAGTTTTCGTCTTTAAGCTGCGAATTCAGATAATTGATGTTGTTTGAATGATACTGATGTTGTTTGAATGCAATGCAATGGTTCAGGCTGCTCCGGTTATAATTGTGGGCTCACATGTGTGGGTTGAAGATCCGGATTCNTGTTGTTTGAATGATACTGATGTTGTTTGAATGCAATGCAATGGTTTCAGGCTGCTCCGGTTATAATTGTGGGCTCACATGTGTGGGTTGAAGATCCGGATTCGGCGTGGGCGGACGGACAAGTGACCCGGATCGATGGTGACAAAGTTCATGTTAGAACTAAGAAAGGAAAAACCGTGAGATTCCTTTAACCTCACACTTTATTTACTTATTACTTTTATCCATGTGCCCTTGACATTTGTGTGAAGACTAGACTAAAAGAGTTGGAATAAGTGAGCTGATGTATTTCAATGTTCATTAAAAATTACATCTGATTTTGGGAATGGGATAGTATTATAGTATTCTTATAACCCTTGAGTGTAAGTTTATACTGTCTGCATAAAAAGAGATGAAAGTTTCTGTGCTTTGGTGGAGTAGAGTAATGTACTTAAAAGATTAAACAACCTTGAAAGAAGTTTTTGGTCTTTATTGAATGTCGAAAGGCAAGTCTTTCCGAGGAAACACGAAATGAAGATATTAAGACTTGCTGAGTTTTTTTTTATTTGGTAGTTTATCTTGATATGATGTGAGAGCTACTGTTATTGAAACCGTTATAATTGATAGGGAAACAACTTAATATAGTAAAATGCAGTGTGTGACGTAAACGCATGTGTCTTAATTTATGCTTGTGCACATATTTTTTGCATATTTTCATGAGAAGTACTATATTGTCAAGTATAGATTTCCGCTCTTCCTTGCTAGCTATGGTTCCCCTCACATATTTCCATGTCCTATGGATTTCAGGTTGTGACAAATGTATATTTTCCCAAGGATACTGAAGCTCCCTCTGGTGGTGTAGATGACATGACGACGCTTTCATACTTGCATGAGCCGGGAGTCTTACGAAACCTCGAGACAAGATATGAACTTAATGAAATCTACGTAAGATAATATTAGCTTTTGTCAAGCATATCTTGCTTTTTGTTGTTACATAGAAAGTCATTCGACACAAGCTATAATACTAATAAGTGTTATGTTGCTTCTGTAGACATATACGGGGAATATCCTAATAGCAGTTAATCCATTCCAAAGGTTCCCTCATCTTTATGCAACCGATATGATGGAACATTATAAGGAAAAACCTCTTGGAGACCTAAGTCCTCATGTTTTTGCAATCGGGGATGCTGCATATAGGTTTGTGCATGTCCTCATTCAAATTTTTATCATATTTTTCTCTCTATTATGTGTGATAATTTACTGATTTTGTAATGGTGTTAAACATTAGGGCAATGATCAATGAAGGGCAAAGCAATTCAATTTTGGTGAGTGGAGAAAGTGGTGCTGGTAAAACTGAGACGACAAAAATGCTCATGAGGTACCTTGCCTTTTTGGGAGGGAGGTCTGGTGTAGAAGGAAGGACAGTTGAACAGCAAGTCTTAGAGGTTTCTTCAAATATTTCATGATTATTGAGAATATTCTTTTTATGGCTGTATATAACTTAATGGTTTGTTCCCACTGAATTGCAGTCTAATCCGGTTCTCGAAGCATTTGGCAATGCAAAAACCTCACGGAACAACAATTCGAGGTGCATTTATGCTCTTTCCAAATCTAAGTTTTATCAGCTGAGTTCATTAATGAGTAATTGTTTAAGTGCTAGGATTTGCTGTTAAATGCTTGGTTCCTCTAAAAAATCGAATGTTTTTATTATTTTTCCTCTTGTGCCTTAAAGATAACTCGTACCCATGACTATTTGACCGTTTTCATTCTTCTTGATGGCATACTATGCAGTCGTTTTGGTAAATTTGTTGAAATTCAATTTGACAAGAAGGGAAGGATATCTGGGGCAGCTATAAGGACTTATCTGCTTGAGAGATCCCGAGTTTGCCAAATCTCAGATCCCGAGAGGAACTACCATTGCTTTTACCTTCTTTGTGCTGCTCCCCGAGAGGTATCTCCCTTTTTTTGTCCTTTCTAATTGACACATTATGTGCATGCTTATCACAAGCTGATATGTACTCACATATATTTTTTTTAATTGTATGTTGTCTTCGTTATTTTGCAGGATATAGAGAAGTACAAGCTTGGAAACCCACAGTCATTCCATTATCTGAATCAGTCAAGTTGTTATAAACTTGAAGGTGTTGATGATGCCACTGAATACCTTGAAACCAGAAAAGCTATGGATGTAGTTGGAATCAGTAATGAAGAACAGGTCCTCATATCGATGTGTTAAGAGATCACTTTTCTGTTTCCGCGACTTTCATGCTAGAGTTCTGACATCTAAAGTAATAATTTCAGGAGGCAATCTTCAGGGTAGTTGCTGCGATTCTTCATCTTGGTAACATAGATTTTGGAAAGGGGGAAGAGATTGATTCCTCGGTCATCAAGAATGAAGATTCCCGATTTCATCTTAACTTGGCGGCAGAGCTACTTATGTACGCTCCTTCTATTCTTAGTGATATCTGAAACTGTCTGTCCAATTTTGGTTCAGTGGATTATTCATTATAAAAGCTCTGCGCTTGTTTTGATAGGTGTAATGCCCAGAGCCTAGAAGATGCGCTTATTAGGCGTGTCATGGTTACACCTGAAGAGATTATTACAAGAACTCTAGATCCCGATAATGCAATTGCGAGTAGAGATACGCTGGCCAAGACAATATATTCTCACTTGTTTGACTGGTAAAGCTAATCGAGAAAGTTCCCTCTTCTGTTTCCCAGTCTGGCATTTGCATATATATTAATGTATATTCCTATTGTTAACAGGATTGTGAATAAAATTAATACTTCCATCGGGCAGGACTCAAACTCAAAATCGATTATTGGAGTTCTGGATATCTATGGGTTTGAAAGTTTCAAATGCAATAGGTACTTTGCTCTCACCTTTACTCATTTGATTCCAAGAACGCAGGGACGACCAGTGTAGACATGTTTAGATTGCTTTAAATACATAATTCCTTTTTTTCGTTGAAGGAAACATATTTTGCCATTTATTTGAAAATTTCTATGCCACTATATCTTCTTTAGTGTCTCAGAATTTAACTGGAAACAAGACATAATTGTGAATTTTTGTGATATTAAGTGGGTGTTACGTATAGTATAATATAATGTGTGTCAGGATGTTGGAAGGAAACTACTAACTCTGCAAAGCTATTAAATTTATCTATTATTAAAGTTGTATTTGGTTTCACGTATGGCATGCAGTTTTGAACAATTCTGCATCAATTTTACGAATGAAAAGCTACAACAGCATTTTAATCAGGTTACTAGTATTTCTATTGCCCTATTCGATCTCCTTTTGCTTTTTGATAAGTACATTGTACTTATTCTGGTACACTCTTTTGCAGCATGTTTTCAAGATGGAGCAGGAAGAGTACACCAAAGAAGAGATCGAATGGAGCTTTATAGAGTTTATTGATAACCAAGATGTTCTTGATTTAATTGAAAAGGTCTCCTTCCTCTATAATTTAGATTGACTTGCATACTGTATGTGATATTTGATTTTTTTATGGTAACCATACTAGGGTTTAGGAGTGGAGATTTTGTTCACTGCTCAATTATGTTGTGCTTTCCTTTTTTCTTATGTTGAATTTTTCTGTCTTCATCAGAAACCAGGAGGAATTATTTCACTTCTTGATGAAGCCTGGTATGCTTTTCTTTCTCAGATTGACTTGTATGCCTTTCTCATAGGACTATTCACTCATGTTTTTTAATTGGTTCAACACAGCATGTTTCCTAAGTCTACACATGAAACCTTCTCCCAAAAGTTGTTCCAGACGTTCAGAGATCACAAGAGATTTGCCAAACCGAAGCTCTCTCAAACTGATTTTACCATATCACATTATGCAGGAGAGGTACTGTATTGCTTCTTCATGATTTTGTCTTTCTCTCACTGAAACCGAACTTGAGCTTGCAATTTTTGATGTGTTTCCTTACATTTGCAAGGTTACCTATCAATCAAACCATTTTATCGACAAGAATAAGGATTATATAGTGGCGGAACATCAAGCTCTATTTGCTGCGTCTAATTGCTCCTTTGTGGCGGGTTTGTTCCATGCGCTTCATGAAGACTCATCCAGGTCATCAAAATTTTCTTCTATTGGGGCAAGGTTCAAGGTATTGCATGTAAAATTGCTAAATATGCACTGCCAGGTTTAAAAGAAAGCTTATTGATAATTTGATATCACTTATCTCTATCTGCAGCAACAACTTCACTCGCTTATGGAATCACTGAACGGAACAAAACCTCATTATATCAGATGTATAAAGCCGAACAATGTTCTTAAACCTGGCATCTTTGAGAATTTCAACGTTCTTCATCAATTACGATGTGGGGTAAGGATGTCCTGTTTCAGTCTAATTGATGCATTTAATATACCTTAATATGTGGATCTATTTCCTAAACATGATTAGATATACATTTTTTGTTAGGCCTAGAATACACTATCCCTTTTGTATTAAGATTCTCGTTTTAATGTAATCAACAACACAAAGTCTCTTTATACATTAAGTAATTATTAAATGTCATGTCTTCCCTCGAAAACTCAATTAAGTTTCACTTGCAGGGTGTTCTCGAGGCCATTAGGATCAGTTGCGCTGGGTATCCTACCAGGCTTGCCTTTTATGACTTTCTTGATCGTTTTGGTCTCCTTGCTCCAGAAGTTCTGGAAGGAAAGTGAGTCTCTCTCTGAGGTTTCTGATTTTCAATAAGAATGCATTTGTTGAAATAATCAGTGTACTAAGCAGTTCTACCATACCTTCTTTTACAGCTTTGATGATAAATTAGCTTGCCAAATGATTCTTGATAAGAAAGGTCTGAGGGATTACCAGGTGTGATATGCTTTTTCCTTCTTGCTCGCTGGTTTCGTTCCAAGTTCTCTTTTTTCAGAATAATGGATACTTTTATCTTCATGGTCTTGATCCCCTGGGATCATAGTCTTTTCTACTAAAAAAAAAGACCTTTTATATCGTTCCCATTGTCAGTATTTTGTTCAGGGCTCACACATGCACCTTTACAATGTTGTTCACAGGTAGGAAAGACAAAGATTTGCCTTCGAGCTGGTCAAATGGCTGAACTAGATGCTAGGAGAGCAGAGGTGCTTGGGAATGCTGCCAGAGTCATTCAGAGGAAATTCCGAACATACATTGCCAGAAAGAAATTTGGTTCTCTTCGTAATGCTACAATTATATTGCAGTCCTTCATTCGAGGTAATTCTGCACATCAGTTAGGTACACCGTACACCACGGTGTAGGATGCACACAGAATTATAGGGCTTGCCTATTTTTTTTCTCATTTTCTCCTGTCATTTCCATTATTTGGAGCATAATCCATACTTCTTTATCAGCAAATTATTTTCTGTTTGCTCGTTTCTTCTCTTTCCCTATTGGGTGTGGTGGTGGTTTTACTATATACTTCATTAATTGCAGGTGAGATTGCCCGGACGGAACACCAAAAACTGAAAATAGAAGCTGCAGCTTTGAGATTCCAAAAGAATTTCCGTCGGTACATCGCCAGGAAATCTTTTGTCACCATCAGATCATCTGCGATTGTGTTGCAGACTGGCTTAAGGGGCATGATTGCACGCAATGAATTCAGATTAAGAAGGAAAACAAAAGCCGCCATTGTGATTCAGGTAAAACACATTTTCCTTGTTCTTGTTGACAGAGATAGGGAAGCTTTGGTGACTGATCTCTTTGATGCATGCAAGTTTCTCATATTTTTCGCTTTCAGGCTCATTGGCGTGGTCGCCAAGTGTACTCATATTACACAAGCCTTCAGAAGGCGGCAATAGTCACTCAATGTTCTTGGAGATGCAGACTTGCTAGAAGAGAGCTTAGAATGTTGAAAATGGTTTGATACTTTGCTTGATGAATTTTTATTGCTACCAAGACAGTGTGCATGAATTTTCTTCTTTAGCTGTCTACTCTCATGTTTATATTGATTAGGCTGCAAGAGATACTGGTGCACTTAAAGATGCTAAGGACAAGTTGGAGAAGCGGGTGGAGGAGCTTACCTGGCGTTTGCAACTGGAGAAGCGATTAAGGGTAGCGTGTTTGTGAATTTTTCTTTAGGAAATATCTTTAGGTACTGGTCTGGAAAGTTGGTGGGTTATATTTCTTATCTTTTTACTGATACGCAGACTGATCTCGAGGAGGCAAAAGTGCAAGAAGTTGCAAAGCTGCAAGAGGCCTTGCACACGATGCGGTCACAATTGGAAGAAGCTACTGCGATGGTTGTGAAGGAACAGGAGGCAGCTCGAATAGCAATCGAAGAAGCAAGTCTGGTGAATAAGGAACCTGTTATTGTTGAAGATACAAAAAAGATCGATTCTTTAAGCAACGAAATTGAGAGGCTAAAGGTAAACAATTGACATACTTGGAAGTTGTAATTGCTTCTGGACGGTTATTGTAAACGCGTAAAATTGGTAATGAGAATTCTATCTGTCTTAGAATTTAAGAAAATAGGTGGTTTCTGTTATTGGCATCCATGTTTGAGTTTTCATGCCACTGATCTATAAACATGGTCCTAACTATGCAGGGACTGTTGTCATCAGAAACACATAAGGCAGATGAAGCAAAGCATGCTTATAGTAGTGCCTTGTTCCAGAATGAGGAACTAAGTAAGAAACTTGAAGAAGCTGGAAGAAAAATAGATCAGCTTCAAGATTCTGTTCAGAGGTTTGTTGTCATTTGCCAAATTGAGATCTATGATGCATTTATTTCTCCATGTGAGACCACGCTATTACCGTAGTTTTTGTTTTTTATATGCAAATATTTTTCCCTAAATTATTTTTTCTGGATGAAGAAAATTTCTCTCTTTTATATGCACAGAATCTATGGTGAATTTACTAGGGTAGTGCATTTAGAGTTTTGATTAGTACCAGTTATTGCAGTTAGTGCTAGATTTCTTTCTCTAAAACCAGAGACTAACAACACACTTTTCTTTCCCTTGAATTAGATTCCAAGAAAAAGTCTTTAATTTAGAGTCAGAGAATAAAGTACTCCGGCAACAAGCTCTTTCCATGTCGCCGACTACTAGAGCTTTGGCCCTAAGACCAAAAGCTGTCATTATTCAGGTACCAGTGGACTCGGACTCTGTCTTTGTATGGAACTTCTTAACCGTGCATATGACCTCTTCGGTGTTTCCTTGAAATCGCAGAGAACTCCTGAGAAGGGTACTTTTACCAATGGAGGAACAAATCAAGCTCAAGTATGTTGATAAAAAAAAATAAGCACCCTTTGTCTAGTTGTCATTTATACTGATGAATATTTAATACTGGGTGATTTGCTTCAGGAACCTGAAACTGAGGATAGGCCCCAGAGATCGCTTAATCAGAAACAGCAGGTAGCTTTCATTTTGAAACCTCGTCAAAGATTTAATTAGCAAGGAAAAAATGTGCTGCTCTATGTGCAAACTCATATATGCGGGTTTGTTTCCATCTTGCAGGAAAATCAAGAACTACTACTAAAGTCTATTTCGGAGGATATCGGATTTTCTGAAGGAAAGCCTGTTGCTGCCTGTCTAATATACAAGTGTCTGATACACTGGAGATCTTTCGAAGTAGAAAGAACCACTATCTTTAACCGTATAATCGAGACAATAGCATCCGCCATCGAGGTAGTTTTGATGTTCTTTCACACCAAAGCAAATGTTCTTCCCTGCTTCATGGGTGTTCTCATGCTAAATTTTACACCTTTGCAGGTGCCAGATAATAGCAGCGATGTACTATGCTATTGGTTATCTAATTCTGCGACACTATTAATGTTGCTTCAACGCACTCTGAGAGTTGATGGCAAAACAATGTTATCTCCTAGTAGACGTCGAGCAATGTCTTCAACTTTGTTTGGACGGGTAACTCAGGTGCTTAGAAGTGTTTACATGTCTCTCTAAAATGCCTTAATTCCAATAATCTCATTTTTCTCTTTGAATTATTCTCACGATAGAGTCTCCGAGGTTCTCCACAAAGTGCTATGTTTCCATTTATGAATGGAAGGACGGTTGGTGGTGGGCTAGACGAACTACGTCAAGTTGAAGCTACATATCCTGCTATGCTTTTCAAGCAGCAACTCACCGCTTTTCTGGAAAAGATATATGGAACAATCCGAGACAAGATGAAGAAAGAAATTGCTCCTCTGCTCGCTTCTTGCATTCAGGTAGGCATTCTTTTAAGTTGCCTTTTGCTGTCACAGATTATATAATAAGTTTTGTATTGTGCTATTATTCTGCTGAGTCTTGTTTTCGTTTTGCGGTTTGATGGAAACAGGCACCAAGGGCACCACGTTCTGGTTTAGCAAAGGGGCGTTCACAAAATAATTTTGTTACTCAACAAGCGCTAATTGCTCATTGGGAAAGCATTGTAACATGTCTAGACAATCACCTGAGGACTATGAGAGCCAATTACGTGAGTACAATAAGCCAAATCTGAATCTTTTCAACTTTCTGCATCGTTTTCCTCAAAGATTTTGAACCTTTCCCAAAACCGCAGGTGCCTTCGTTGCTAATTTCTAAAGTATTCGGGCAGATGTTTTCATTTATCAACGTTCAGTTGTTTAACAGGTAAATGTGTTATATAATAGCATCGGTCGTGTCACTCTATAGAACATATCCACTTATGTTTTCTCTTTTTATCAACCCTTCAGCCTTCTTCTGAGACGTGAATGCTGCTCGTTTAGCAACGGAGAGTATGTAAAAACAGGGCTTGCAGTACTGGAACGGTGGTGCCAAAATGCAACTGAAGAGGTACAGATGTTTCAAATCCTCTCTTGGTTTTACCGGCAGTTCGCTTATTATACTTTTGTTTTTGTTTAGTTTGTTGGCTCTGCTTGGGATGAACTAAAGCACATCAGACAAGCTGTTGGCTTCTTGGTTTTACATCAAAAGCCTAAGAAGACCTTAAACGAGATAACTACCGAGCTTTGTCCAGTTAGTAAATTTTTTCTGTTGAATCTGTTACTTCATCTGCTCACTCAATGTAAATCGAACCGACGCTTTCTTCTTTCTCCGCAGGTGCTCAGCATACAGCAACTGTACAGGATCAGTACTATGTATTGGGACGACAGATACAACACACATAGCTTATCTTCAGAGGCAAGCGAATATCTTCTACCCTTGCTTTCACTTTCATTTGATTGATAGACTCGCTCGAGCAAACCGTTAACTATAGTCCTATTCCAAACTATGTTTAAAAAAAATCCAAAGATTGTTCGTTTTGATAAAAGTGCTAAGTATGTTTCTTTATATTTGCTTAACATAANGGTTAACTATAGTCCTATTCCAAACTATGTTTAAAAAAAATCCAAGATTGTTCGTTTTGATAAAAGTGCTAAGTATGTTTCTTTATATTTGCTTAACATAAAAATTGGTGATGCAGGTGATGGCAAGCATGCGGGTTATGATGGCTGAGAAAGCTAAAAGCGCAATCTGCAATTCCTTTTTACTAGACGATGATTCGAGGTAAAAAGACATTTAAAATACAAACAGAAAGGTTTGACTTTAAAAAGATATGAAGTTTTGATAAAATTCTGTGTGTTTGGTGATTCTTTTGCAGCATCCCATTCTCGGTTGATGATATCTCGAAGTCAATTGAAAACTTAGAGGTTGCAGAGATCGATCCTCCTCCGTTGATTCGCGAAAACTCCAACTTCACTTTCTTGTTGGAAAGTTCAAGTTGAAGTCTCAGACAGAGAAGTATCTCTAGGACATTTTCAGATTAGAAGATCAGTATTGTGCTTTGTAAAACTTGCCTGTACATAAGTTATAGGCCTTATCTTTTGCCAGTGGCTTTCTGGTATTTTTTATATTCTATTTAGGGGTAAAAAAAAACTCAAAAAAAAAAAAACTTCCAATGCAACTGTCATTTGTGACATAAATATTTATTTATCTATCAGGCCATGTTTTTGTAGGCCATTGCTTAGAATGAAATTCTCTTCATTTACATTTGTTGAATATAACTTTGTAAGTATGCTTGCGCAGTGTGCAGCTTTTGCAATAAAAAGTTGATTCACAATTCAATTAGTAAGTAAGAAAACCGGATTGGCAAAACCACAATCAGACAAAAGTTGGTTAGATTCAAAATACTGGTAATAATTTTCACTCTTTTGTTTGTTTATTTTACTTTTACAAAAGGAACCCTAGCTTCGCTCGCTGACACTATATAAAGCCTACTTGTCCTACATTTCTCCATTGTTCAAATTCTCTATCTACACATCACTCTTGTATATGTTGTTTTCTTTGATGATCTCAGGCAAAATCACTGTCTTTCTGCTGCTGAGGATTATTCCTAGAGAGAATGATCGTTTCTCCTTTTAGGTCAACTCACTGGTTCTGTTTTAGTTAGACACCATTAGATTTGCCGATTGTATTGCGTCAAAGTCCAAGAAATGGTTTCGTAGGCTGAGAGATGCAGTCTTTTCTTAGTTAGATCTTGAGCTTTTGAAATCTTTCCACTTTAGTTTGGAGTAGCGAATCAGGTCACTTGGAGTTTTGTATAGTGTGATTCCAGGTGTTAGAAATATCCTTCTGTATATAGATTCGACAGATTAGGAAATTTGTATAGATAGATTTGCTTAGGGAGCTTTGAGTTTATCTATTTGTTTTTTTTTTTTTTTTTTGGT